>JZKD02S1664350.1:82167-134946 GCA_000966675.3 Picea glauca
TCCTTAATATAGATAGCCAATACAATGCCAAAAGATCTCTATGCTAAAACAGAAAGTCCTCTCCAAGATATGTGCCACTCTCTCTCTCCTTTGCCAGTAACAAATCAGAACTTGTCTCTCAAACTGAGCAAGTGAGTTTTTTTCAAATGAGGTGCTAGCCTCCTTTATTTATACAAGTTCTAGCACGTATGAAGTGTCTCTTCACTGGCAGGGCCGACTTCTTATTCTGCCTATTATAATTGTTTGTTGACCAATCCACAAAAGGGGATTTGGTCCTATTACAATAACTGACATGATCAATCCATAATGGGGATTGATCCTATGAATAATATATCAATAATAATCAGAATACTCTTTGAAGTTACATTATTTCAACAGATACCAGAAGGTGACTGGATCAACTTCACAGTTCATTCTCTTGCAGATAGTCGATTTTGGAAACTAATAGCAATATGTTATCGCAAATACCAAATAAGAAGCCATGAATAATTTCTTATCCCTTTTGAAATGTGACAACTAGGAGGATATTTCAATGGAAATTAGTTTTTGCCAATCGAAGATAGCTTTCTCTTTAACTGTAAAATATAGAATATAAAGAATCATGCGGGAAATGGTGGCGGTGCTTTATTGGCCTTTCAACCTGGTAAACAACCAAGCAATTTCCATAAAAAGGGTTTTTGAAAGAGTCTACCTAAAGCCTAGTTATATCCTCTGGAATAGACGTTGGGTTCTCCAAATATTCTGGCAAGAGATCCATGCCATTGTCATGTCTTTTCAGGAAATCCCTGCAATCCTCTCCTTTGAAGGTAAGTGTTGTCTCGGGGAGCTTCAACATCTTATGAAACACTTGCGATGAAAGAGAAAAAGGGGGAATGGTCTTGAAGTTGAATAATTTGTTGACTCAGTACGTATTTCTCAATGCACCATGCAACCAATTCTTTGGAGTCGAATACTTCAGGGACACACTCTATGCAAGCAATTTCGGATGTCCAGATCACTTATTTTTAGCAGGAGGATATGAATAGTAAGAATATGCTCTGGACCACTTCAAAGTTCTGGTCTTCGCGCCCAAAAATATTCAAAGTATCACCCCATAACTGTTTTCGATTTTCTCCTACCATAGGTTGACGAGAGTGTTCTTTTAACTAGATAATACTTTAAGTGAATCCCTTGAGAGAGGTAACAATAATATAACCTTTCTCAAATCATGCGTTAATGCAATTTAATGGAAAATATCCTCGATCCCTTCACTTATTAATGACGATATTTATGGAACCTGCATGATCAGTTATTAGCATTAAACCATACTAAATGTGTTTTGGGAAAAGCGCGAAGATGGTGGGGACGGACGAGAGAAATTTGAAATTGGGAACTTTGTGAAATCCCCAACTCGGGAACCCACGAATCCACTGTTGCGAATGATCAAAAAAAGGTTAAGTGTTGCACTGCAGTCGGTCGAACTCAATACAAGAGAAATGAGATACTTAGGAGCTCGGTAAGTCCGACGGCCATAATGTAAATCACGGATCTTTGGGTGCAAAATGGATATATCAGAACTTGGAATATGAAAGCTTGAAACCGTCAACCCGCGGTTGCAAAAATAGTTAAGTACATAATAACATGGTGGTTGTTCTGACTCGTGATATGGGAATATGAATGGAGGTGAGAACCCGCAAGTCCTCCAACCCACGAACCCACCAATTTTGAAATGTGACTAAGTATAGTAACAAAAAAGAGAAAAGAGAGGGGAGAAAGGAAAAGGAGAGTGGGGGTAAGTATAGAAGAGAGAAAAGAAATGGAAAAAACAAAATGGGAAAATAGAAAAGGGGAGGGAAATTTTGGAAGCGAGAATTGATCTCAACACTCACCAAAGGATATTCATTTAAATAAACTTTTGGATCATATTCGTTTTTCACTTTGAAACCTCCAAGTGAAATTATTCCATGTGGTCCGACAATATAATAGTGCAGTTGACAAAATGGCCAATTTGGCCATTAGAAATCCCCCAAGTCTTCTGAGGGCTGAAGTAGTGTATATTTTCCTCTCCCCTTCATTGTCATATGGCAGGGTCCTCAAATTTTATTTCTTTCCATGTGGCCCATCGGTTGACGTGTGGGAGAGGTACTTGGCCCATATTCATGTTTTCAGTATCGTGGATTTGGATAAGACATGGTTATGAAAACAAAGGCAGAGTTATTAAGACAGAGTGTGAGTTGAGGTCTCGAATCCATGCAGCGAATAGCTTCCAGTACCATCACAGGATAGCAGCAATGAATTTGGTTACGTTTTCACTTGCTCCGGAAATTGGAAATGCAAAGATAAGACATTGGAAGCATGTTAATTTGGCAATGGGTGTCAGCAAGAGCATGGTGGTCGAGGTTGGATGCATGTGACTATGGAAAGTTCATGCATTTCAGGTGTTCTCCATTTTAATTAATCATTTCAACATGCTAATCTCTCCATGTATTTTCATTATGAGGAATAGGGGAGGAAGAGTGATTAAAAATAAAATTCGAGAAGCATGGGTCATCATTTGGAAGCATATTTTTGTCTCCTTGTATTTGGATTTTCCTGATTGTTTCTTGTTGGGTAGGTGTGTTGTCTCAGTGGTAGCCATGGGGAAAAGTTTTTGGGTTACCCTCTTCAGTATATCTTTGAATTCTTTCAGTTGCATTATGGTGTTTCTCTGTTTGGCTTGGTTACTTGAGATTAGTGTTGAACCCATTTTGTTAATTTTTGAGCTATTATTAGGTTTCTTTTCAATTTACTAGATAACAATAGCATAGGTAGGATCACTGAGAGAAACACAATCATAGGATACACAACATTTATCCTGGGAAGCCCTCACGGGGGAGAAAACCGAGCAAAATTTTCCTTAATTTTGATAGTCAATACAATGCGAAGACAATAAACCAAACACTAGAGAATATCCTCCACTGAGCATTGTGCCTCTCTCTTCATTTTTCTCCCAACTGCAGCTACCAAACTTGCACGCACAGTAAGCGAATGAGTGAGTGATCAAATGAGGCGCTCGCTTCCTTTATTTATACAAACTAGCAGGTGTTGGAAAGGTGTCTCTTCGTTGAGAAGCGTTGACTTGTATTCTTAGTGGTTAAAACCAATTTAATTAGCCTGGGGGAGGACTTCTCAATTTGCATATTATATTTAGGTTTTGACCAATCCACAAAAGGGGATTTGGTCAATTAAAATTCCCGACATGATCAATCCACAAAAGGGGATTGATATAATTAATAATGACTCAATAAAAAAATAGAATACTCTTTGCAATTAAAATATTTCAACACTCCCCCTTAACAAGAAGGGTATTCTACAACATTGTTAGGAGACAAAGAGGGAAGCAACATCAACAGCATATGGAACATTGACTAGCATATATATAAATCATCAGAATTTTTTCTCATCATCATCATTCACAACATGAGGTTGGAGTAGCATCATCATCCTTGTCAGCATGAAGCTAGAGTAACATCATCATAATATTTAGAGAGAAGTTGAAGCGGCATCATCATCATCATCATCATCTCCAACAAGAAGCTGAAGAGGCATCATCATCATATGCATCAACATGAATTAGTATAACACTAATACATCATCATCATCAATAACAACACAAGGTTGATACAACATCAACAACAAAAGTATCACAGCACGAAGGCTGGAGCATCATCAATATCAACACTGGGCTGTAAATATTCAGCGCGAAGTTGGAATCTCAACAACATCAGCACAAAGATAGAAATATTCATCATGAGGCTAGCATCACAACAACATCAGCATGAGGCTAGCATCAACAACATCAGCACAAAGTTGGAAATCTCTAGCACGAGGCTGGCACCAACAACATCATCACGAAGCTGGAAATATTCAGCACGAGGTTGGCATCAAAAACAACATTATCATGAAGATGGAAATCTTCAGCACAAGGCTAGCATCAACAACATTAGAACGAACTTGGAAATATTCAGCACGAACCTGGAAATCTTCAGCACAAACCTAGAAATCTTCAGCACGAGGCTAGCATCAACAACATCAGCACGAAGCTGAAAATATTCAGCACAAGGTAGGCATCAACAACATCAGCACGAAGATGGAAATCTTCAGCACGAGGCTGGCATCAACAACATATTGCGGTACTCTGACAAATCCAAAGGATATGCCTAGGAATCAAAATATTCCCTAGGATATAAAATCCTAACGGAGCTACCACTACTGACCAAAGCTAGAATATCCATGCACAAGTACTCTAACAACCTGTCCTTACGGACCTTCGGGATTTTTCCAGGGATGATCAACCCCCTAGGATATAAAATCCTAACTAAGCTACCCGCTATTGGTCAGGATAACATAGTATCATCAACACTACTCCCCCTTTCGAGGGAGGTCCTTTCAGACTATAACAAGCTTGTCTCGAAAGTTCTCAAACTTTAAACGAGACAAAAGATTGTTCAACGCATTTGCAACATGTTCATATGTGCCAACATATTGGATCTTTATATCTCCTCTCTGCATCATATCATGAATGAGGTGATATCGAATCTCTATGTGCTTTGACTCATCATGGAACACATCATTTTCATACAACTCTGGTTATCACAAAGGATAATGGTGGATTCCATATCCAGATCAAATAGATTTGTCAACAACATCTGAAGCGTTCTTTCTATCAGAAACACTTCCAACTCAATCTAAATCAGTATATCCATACAATCTGAAGTCACGATCTCTAGTATAACAGAGACCAAAATCCAATGTACCTTTAAGGTATCTCATCAAAAAAAATTCATCATCAAGGTGAACATGTCTAGTTTCTACTAGATACTGACTCAAAAGGTGTTCACAACAAAACATATATCTGGTCTGGTATTCGTCAAATACATCATTGAACCAATAATATGTTTGTATAGAGTAGCATCATCCAATTCTGGTGAAGTGTCTGCTAGGAGATTCAACTTCGTTTCCATGGGTGTGTACGTGGATTTACATTCCAACATGTTTAAACCTCTTCATTATTTCAACTGCATACTTCCCTTGGTTAAGGAAGATCTTCTCTGGGCTCTACCAAAATTCAAGACCTAAGAGATAAAGCATTAGGTATTTCATAAAAATCTGTAGAAAACTTCTTCTGCAATATGTGATGATATTTTCTTCATCTTGTCAAGAATACATCATTTACATATAGTAGTAACATCATTGGCTCATCATTCATAACCTTGAGATAAAGGTTAGAATCAGCTTTACTCTTGGTAAGGCCCAAGCTCTTCAGGAAACTGTCAATTCTGCCATATCAAGCTCTAGAAGCTTGCTTCAACCTGTATAGATCCTTCTTCAACCTGCGGACTTGAGTCTTTTTATCTTCAACTTCAAACCAAATTTTCACATTACATTGTACCAATCTGATACACTTTCTCAGTTGCAAATCAATCTGCACAATCATATGCTAGCTCTATGTGCTTTCTGCAAAGCACTATCTATCTCACTGCTAGAGAGTTTGTCCTCTCCTCTTTCTACAACTATTCTTATGGAAGTGGGATTATGCACATGCATTTGCTCTGAAGTTGAGAATGGTTGCTCCATTCTCACTGTGACTGTTGAAATCTGAGAGTAACTCCTCTACTTCATCATGGAAACAACTTCATCTGAAACTGAGAGTGGCTCAATAATTGATATTGAAGGTAGCTCTTCTTCTTTCATGGAGTTAACTCTATCTTTTATTTTAGTCATGTCTCTGTGACCCAACTAATGTAATGCACCGAATTCCACTCAATTTTAAATATGGGGATTTCTCCCCCTGCATCTCATACTATATATGAATCATGGTTGTTCTAGTTGTCTTCATAAATAATAGAACTATTTCTCCAATTACTGGAGTAAGTGTCTCGTCATAGTCTTCTCCCTCTTGTTGGGAGAATCCTCTGGACACAAATCAGGATTTGTACATCTGTACCCTTCACTATAGCTTCCTCAGGGTTATCACCTGTGACCTAAAACAAGGTCAACAAAACAGCAAGCAAGAATAATACTCTTTTGATAATAGTAAATAAAACAATAGCACAAACAATCATCACAGTAGCTCATTTAGATCTATCACTTGTGATTTGTCTGAAACAAAGATCAAAAGTAAGAAATACAATACGAAATGATATCAACACTCTTATAGTGTTGTGATCAAACATTCATCCATGGTAACCTGGAATCAACACAAGAAGTTTCTCCTAGAGGAGATGTTAGTTGTATATGGTAAATGATTACATTAAGAATTTATTTCGATATGCTCACATGCTACCAAGTATAATACTTTTCAAAGACTATTACTTCAACTATAGTGTTTACTTGTAAAGGGGTAGTTATCAACTTTGTCATGTGAAACTTTGAATCTTATCAACTTAATTAATCAAACCTGGAACCTAGAGTATTGTCCTCAAGAATGAGTNATCATCTGCATCAACATGAATTAGTATAACACTAATACATCATCATCATCAATAACAACACAAGGTTGATACAACATCAACAATAAAAGTATCATAGCACGAAGGCTGGAGCATCATCAATATCAACATTGGGCTAGAAATATTCAGCATGAAGTTGGCATCTCAACAACATCAGCACAAATCTATAAATATTTAGCACGAGGCTGGCATCACAACAACATCAACACAAGGCTAGCATCAACAACATCAGCATGAAGTTGGAAATCTCTAGCATGAGGTTGGCACCAACAACATCATCACGAAGCTGGAAATCTTCAGCACGAGGTTGGCATCAAAAACAACATCATCATGAAGCTAGAAATCTTCAGCACAAGGCTAGCATCAACAACATTAGAACGAAATTGGAAATCTTCAGCACGAACCTGGAAATCTTCAGCACGAGGCTGGCATCAACAACATCAGCACGAAGCTGAAAATCTTTGTCACAAGGTAGGCATCAACAACATCAGCACGAAGATGGAAATATTCAACACGAGGCTGGAATCAACAACATATTGCGGTACTCTGACAAATCCAAAGGATCTGCCTAGGAATCAAAAGATTCCCTAGGATATAAAATCCTAACGGAGCTACCACTACTGACCAAAGCTAGAATATCCATGCACAAGTACTCTAACAACCTGTCCTTACGGACCTTTGGGATTTTTCCAGGGATGATCAACCCCCTAGGATATAAAATCCTAACTGAGCTACCCGCTATTGGTCAGGATAACATAGTATCATCAACACTACTCCCCCTTTTGAGGGAGGTCCTTTCGGACTATAACAAGCTTGTCTCGAAAGTTCTCAAACTTTAAACGAGACAAAAGATTGTTCAACACATCTGCAACATGTTCATCTGTCCCAACATATTAGATCTTTATATCTCCTCTCTGCATCATATCATGAATGAGGTGATATCGGATCTCTATGTGCTTTGACTCATCATGGAACACATCATTTTCATACAACTCTGGTTATCACATAGGATCACGGTGGCTTCCATATCCAGATCAAATAGATTTTTCAACAACATCTGAAGCGTTCTTTCTATCAGAAATACTTCCAACTCAATCTAAATCAGTATATCCATACAATCTGAAGTCACGATCTCTAGTATAAAAAGACCAAAATCCAATGTACCTTTAAGGTATCTCATCATTTTTTTTTCATCATCAAGGTGAACATGTCTGGTTTCTACCAGATACTGACTCAAAAGGTGTTCACAACAAAACATACATCTAGTCTGGTATTCGTCAGATACATCATTGAACCAATAATATGTTTGTATAGAGTAGCATCATCCAATTCTGGCGAAGTGTCTTCCAGGAGCTTCAACTTCATTTCCATGGGTGTGTACATGGATTTACATTCCAACATGTTTAAACCTCTTCATTATTTCAACTGCATACTTCCCTTGGTTAAGGAAGATCTTCTCTGGGCTCTGCCAAAATTCAAGACCTAAGAGATAAAGCATTAGGTATTTCATAAAAATCTGTAGCAAACTTCTTCTACAATATGTGATGATATTTTCTTCATCTTGTCAAGAATACATCATTTACATATAGTAGTAACATCATTGGCTCATCATTCATAACCTTGAGATAAAGGTTAGAATCAGCTTTACTCTTGGTAAGGCCCAAGCTCTTCAGGAAACTGTCAATTCTGCCATATCAAGCTCTAGAAGCTTGCTTCAACCTGTATAGATCCTTCTTCAACCTGCGGACTTGAGTCTTTTTATCTTCAACTTCAAACCAAATTTTCACATTACATTGTACCAATCTGATACACTTTCTCAGTTGCAAATCAATCTGCACAATCATATGCTAGCTCTATGTGCTTTCTGCAAAGCACTATCTATCTCACTGCTAGAGAGTTTGTCCTCTCCTCTTTCTACAACTATTCTTATGGAAGTGGGATTATGCACATGCATTTGCTCTGAAGTTGAGAATGGTTGCTCCATTCTCACTGTGACTGTTGAAATCTGAGAGTAACTCCTCTACTTCATCATGGAAACAACTTCATCTGAAACTGAGAGTGGCTCAATAATTGATATTGAAGGTAGCTCTTCTTCTTTCATGGAGTTAACTCTATCTTTTATTTTAGTCATGTCTCTGTGACCCAACTAATGTAATGCACCGAATTCCACTCAATTTTAAATATGGGGATTTCTCCCCCTGCATCTCATACTATATATGAATCATGGTTGTTCTAGTTGTCTTCATAAATAATAGAACTATTTCTCCAATTACTGGAGTAAGTGTCTCGTCATAGTCTTCTCCCTCTTGTTGGGAGAATCCTCTGGACACAAATCAGGATTTGTACATCTGTACCCTTCACTATAGCTTCCTCAGGGTTATCACCTGTGACCTAAAACAAGGTCAACAAAACAGCAAGCAAGAATAATACTCTTTTGATAATAGTAAATAAAACAATAGCACAAACAATCATCACAGTAGCTCATTTAGATCTATCACTTGTGATTTGTCTGAAACAAAGATCAAAAGTAAGAAATACAATACGAAATGATATCAACACTCTTATAGTGTTGTGATCAAACATTCATCCATGGTAACCTGGAATCAACACAAGAAGTTTCTCCTAGAGGAGATGTTAGTTGTATATGGTAAATGATTACATTAAGAATTTATTTCGATATGCTCACATGCTACCAAGTATAATACTTTTCAAAGACTATTACTTCAACTATAGTGTTTACTTGTAAAGGGGTAGTTATCAACTTTGTCATGTGAAACTTTGAATCTTATCAACTTAATTAATCAAACCTGGAACCTAGAGTATTGTCCTCAAGAATGAGTATGTTGTTTTTCTTCCAAGTCTCCTTCACTCAAGATGACAACTGATTTCTTCAACTTGTCTTTTGTACTAAGACAATATGTTATCTTGACATAAATTTGGGTTAGAGATTAAAATCTATGATATTAACATTAATCCATCTAATACCTAGACTTTAATTTTGACCAAAGGTTAGTATGATGGTCATAACTTCAACATGCAACCTAGATCAAAATAATGTCATAACAAATAGATGCATATCAGAATAATCAAACCTGGGTTGCATTATTCCTCTGAATGTGTTGGATCTTGTGATCCTTATGGATCTATGGTAAGAGATCTCTTCTCCTGCAAATACCCTTTAAAGCGTAATAGTTTAAACATATGTGACTACATACCTATGATAGCATTTGCAGGTAGTGGCACCATATGGTAGCAGCGGTAATAATTACCAACCCTTAAAAACTTCAAGGGTGACTGCAACTGGTATTGCAGTTGATACTTCAACTGATACTGCAACTGCAACTGATTCTAAAACTGCAACTACAACTACAACTTAGGGTTTTGTGAGGAAACCCTAATTTTTCAAACTTCAAATTTTGAAATTATGATCCAAGGGCTAGATGCGCTGAGATGGGGTGAGCAAGATGGTGTAGTCAGATTTATGAAAATCCAAATTTTCCCCCTTCAAACTTGACCAACGAAATTTTGGACTAGTACTTCTGGTATTGGTTCTGGTTTCTCGGTTTTATGGTACTTTTGGTTTTCTAGTACTTCTAGTTTTCTAGTACCAGTGAAAACTAGGTTTTCACTTTCTGGGAGTTCTATCCACTGAAAAAGTGCGTTGAAGGTGCCAAAGATTTCCCTAGGCTAGGGCGTACTTTTCTAGATAATTTTTAGGCTGAAAATCCTCTTCAATAAAAATCCCTAATTTTCTTGTATGGCAACAGTGACGTTTTTCTTTATCCAGTGAAAGATGCTCTCTTCAGCTTAGCTCTGATTCCATGTTAAGTTTTGAGATATTATTAGGTTTCTTTTCAATTTACTAGATAACAATAGCATAGGTAGGATCACTGAGAGAAACACAATCACAAGATACACAACATTTATCCTGGGAAACCCTCATGGGGGAGAAAACCAAGCAAAAACGTCCTTAATATAGATAGTTAATACAATGCCAAGACAATAAACCAAACACTATAGAATATCCTCCACTGAGAAATGTGCCTCTCTCTTCCTTCTTCTCCCAACTGCAGCTACCAAACTTGCGCACTTAGTGAGCAAATAAGTGAGTGATCAAATGAGGGGTTGGCCTCCTTTATTTATACAAACTATTAGGTGTTGGAAAGGTGTCTCTTCACTAGGCAGGGCTGACTTGTCTTCTTATTGGTTAAAACCACTTTAATTAGCCTGGGGGTCGACTTCTCAATTTGCATATTGTATTTAGGGTTTTACCGTGTTGGCACAGGGGCAGACCCAGGGTTCAACTCTAACAGTGCACCAACAAACCCTAAGTACTGGTCCTTACGGAAACACCCGCGAAGCAGATGAAGTCTCACCCGAAGTAGTAATAGGGGGGTTGCAGGACACATGTGTCTACAACCAAAGGGGATGTAAGATGATTCCAAAACAACAACGCAAAATAACCTAGAGGTTCTTAACAGTATCATGCTTAACTTCGTGAAGTAGGTTATATCTTCTTATCTTCAACATGAAACATAGTAATGCAATAACAGTATAAAAGGAATTAAATAACAAAGCATCAACCACATAGAACAACAAGATTTGATGTGGTTCACCCTATTCCTAGGGATATGTCCACATAATTGTGTTTATTGATAGAATAAATGAAAATATACAGTTCTATCTGCGCACTCAGCTACAAATCCTTCTCTCTCTTCCTCTTTATTCCCTATCCCTATGCACCCAACTGCAGAGTAGATCTTCATACCTAGTTGAAGACCCAAAAATATAACAATACCCTAAAGCATAACACTTTTACATCTCGATATCACTATCGCTCACAATCTCAACTCTTCTAGACCTCTATTTATACATTATATGACTCTTAGAAAACCCTAGACTGAAGCTTAGATACCAAAACCCTAGGTTCCAAAACCCTAGGTCCACATAACCCATATTTTAAGGACTTCACTGACTTGTTCTTCCTTCTTCTCCATGAGGTGCTCCAAAGCACCCATTAGTATTGTCTTCCTCTTGTTGACTTGTCCATGATATATCATCTTTGTTTCTTTGTCTTCCTTGATCTTCTCTTTCAACAACTTGCTTTCCTTTACTTCGCTCCTTGTTTTATGCTTCTTTAACCACTTTGACCCTTCCTCGATTTGTGTGCCTTCCTCCCACTTCATACTTTGTCCTTCTTCTTCCTTAATCTTTGATTTCTTCCTTAATACATGACCAAGGGCCAATAGGCCCCCAACACTCACATGTGACTCATCCCGAGTCACTCCATTGTTGAGCCTTCTATATTACTTTGACTGCAGACTTCATGGAGCAGCCTATGCTTTCTGCTCTGTCCCTCCCTGGCGTGTGCAGACTATATTTTTTTTGTGTGGTACCCAATTTCAACTGCACTTGTTACCTAGACCCTTCTTCCTTTGTTTTTACTAAGAGTTGTGAGGCAGTTGGTTGTTGTAATACAGCTTCAACTGGCTCCCACTTACTAAACCATCCTTCCATTCTCCATTAAGAGTCTTCAACTGCACAGCTCCACCTTCTGTAACATAAAAAACCTCGAATGGAACAAACCAATGTGTCCTAAACTTTCTTGGATGCTTCATGAACTTGTTGTCATATAAAAGTACCAAATCTCCTTGTTTAAATTATTTCTTCTTGATGTGTCTGTCATGGTAAGATTTTTCTCGTTCTTTTTGTACCTGCTGATGAAATCCTGCAACAAACCTGTCTTCCTCTAGTTCCATCAACTACGTGAGCCTTTCTTGAACAGTTTCGGTGTCATCCATACCTCTAAATGTTTCAATTCTTAAACTAGGAACCAAATATTCCATAGGTACCACTGCTTCAAGGCCATAAACTAAATTGAAGGGAGTCTACATTGTTAAATTTTTGCAAGTAGTTCGATAATCCCATAACACTGTTGGAATTCTCAAATCCCAATCATCTTTGTTAACACTACAAATATTAGTCAACGATGTCTCCAAAATCTTATTGAAATCTTCGAATGTACCATTCGCATGTGGGTGGTATGGTGTGCTCTTCTTATGATGAACTTTGAACTCCTGAGTCAAGGCATCAATATTTTTGTTAATGAAGTGTGTGCCTTGATCACGCATAAGGATCTTCGGGCATCCAAATATGGTTATGATATCATCAAAGATGAACCGCGCAACTGTAGCTGCACTACAGTCTTTAAATTCTCTTGCTTCTGCCCATCTAGTCAAATACTCTATAGCAGTGATGATATATCGAGCTCTTGTGCGCTTTCCTGGTGGGTTGATAAGTCCCACAAAGTCAATATCCCATTTCTCAAATGCCTGTAAAGTTAACGGAGGTGATAAAGGCATCTCATCCCTTCTAGAAGGTTTCCCTACTCTTTGACATACATCGCAAGCTCTGTAGTATTCCTTAGCATCCTTATCTAAAGTGGGCCACCAAAGGCCAATTCTAAGAACCTTCTGCATTGTTTCTTTCCCTGCATAATGTCCTCGTGTGATGCCTTCATGTGCTTCTGCAAGAATCAATGTTCTTTCTGACTCCATAACACATCTTCTTAATATCTCATCTGGTCCCATCTTATATAATTGTCCAGCTATAAGTCGAAAATCTGCAGCACAGACTACCAATTGTTTCTTTTAAATAATTGTATACTCGGGAGGTTCCATTTTTGTGGACAGGAACTAGACTATCTTGGCGAAGTGATCATTGAAATTCCTGATAGCCAACAATTGTGCATCTGGTAGTGTATCATCCAAATTGGTAGGTTCCTCTCCGTGTTATAGTCGGGACAAGTGGTCAGGTCCCTTATTCATTCTCCCTGGGTTGACCACAATCTCCTAGTCATATTCCTAGAATAATAATAACCATCTACATATTCTTCCCCCCAACACTGGCTTGTTGACTAAGTACTTTAATGCATAATGATCAGTAAACATCTTAAAATGTCCACCCAACAAGTAGTGTCTAATATTATGTAGCGCATATACCATAGCTAAGCCTTCTCTTTCAATGGTAGTATAATTTATTTCAGATGTAGAAATCTTCCTGCTAGTAAAGGCTATAGGGTGGTCAATATATCCTACACCTAACTATGCTAAAAATGCTCCTAATGAAATGGATGAAGCATTGACATGAACATGGAATTCCTTACTCCATTCTGGAAAAACCAAAATAGGCACAGTGACCATTTTCTACTTTAATGTGTCGAAGCTCTGTTGGAATTCCTATGTCCATTGAAAATTACTATCCTTATTTAATAGCATCTCCATAGATGTTTTTATATGTGTGCAACCCCTAATAAACTTTCAGTAGTATTCAATGTGTCCCAATGCAGTGCGCAACTGTCTAACTGAAGTAGGAGGAGGTAGATCAACATTGATAGCAATCTTGGAAGGATCTACCATAACCCCTGCTTACACACAATGTGTCCTAACAATACTCCAAAAGGTGAAAATACAATACACCTTTTCAGGTTTAGGGAAATTTGACATTGCATGCACTTCTCCAACATTAGTCTCGAACATTCAATATGATTTTTCAATAGACTAAAAATGGTTCAGTCATCAAAGTATGCCTCCAAAAACTTATGTAAAAATTCCTTAAATGGTTGGTGCATTGTTCAAACCAAAATACATCACAGTGTATTAAAAAGAACCCCATTATGTTGCAAATTTAATCTTATGTATGTCCTCCTTATCAATTTTGATCTAGCGATAGCCTGAAAAAACTTCCTATCCTCCTACATTATCTAGAACTTCATCAGTAAAAGGTGTAGGAAATGGATCATGTAAACATGCATCATTCAATTACCTTAGATCTACACAGATTATGATTTTTCATGTCTTCTTATCTTGGACCACCATAGGGCTAATCCATTTAGATTCTTCAACTGGTTCTATAATTCATGCTTCCATCATTCTATCTAATTCAATCTTAACTTTTTGCTTGTACTTGGCATTTAGTTTGTAAGGCCTCTACTTGACAGGCCTTCCATCTGCTTTCAAAGGAATCTTCATTTCTCCCATGGGTCCTTTAATACCCTTCATGTCTGTGAACTTGGTTGGAAACAAGTCCTGATACTCATGCAATAGTTCTGTAATTTTACTAATAGTAGAATCATCCCAATAGTCTCCAACATTTGTCAACTTAGGTGCTTGCTCTGTTCCAATATTAACCTTATTAATTTTAATAGGATGCCCAACAAAAGGTAATTCAATCCCTGGCCCTTCTATATCTCTTTTTCCTTCAGGTTCTGAAAATTTCACATTCCTAGGATCATCATCCTCATCAGCATTAATATTATAACAACCTTGTAACCATTGAAGAGGTGTAGTCCATTCATCTTCTTCTTGTTCAAGAGGGGGGTTAGGTGTTTCCTCAAAGGCCTTATGTCTTACAATTTTTAAATCCTGATCTATTGTGGGGTACTGACTTTCAAATAGGAACATAGCTATAAATTTTTGGGTCATACCATACCAATCTGTAGTGACTAGGTGCAGCTCTGCTTGAAGATACCAATTGATAGGCGTAGTATCTAAGGTATTAATGAACTTATGTACCCGTTGTTCTTTAGGAATGTTTCTCAAAGCTTCCTCACAACTTCGCACATGGTTCTTAGGAGAAATATGACCTGTGTATCGAACTCCGCAACCTTTATCTTGGTCTGAAAAGCGCACTGTCAACAAGGTGCGACATTGTACCCACTCCACAATGTTCTTCTTGTATGTTTCCCACCATCTAGCTGGTGTTTCTTTCAAGGCTTCATCTAGTGCCAACAACCTCTATTGTATTGTTACAATTCCTTGAAATTCAAATAGAAATATCTCTAAATTATTCAATCCATCAAATGTAGGAATATTGCTTACTTATGCGCCAATCCAGTGAACTGCCTTAGTCAATCTGGCGCACCTCCAAGTAGAGACTTCATACATTTTGTTCTTCCAATTTTCCAATGCTTCTTCTGAATCTGACGAGCATTCACTTTCACTTTGCCAACTTAGATTTCCATCTGATGTAGGATTAATATAATCATGTTGTCATGTTGTTAGTTTATAGATTTTCTCTAACTCATAGGCATGGTCTTTTTGTCTTATAGTTTTTGTGTATCTGCGACCTTCATCGGGGTCAAGAGGTGCAATGACCCTAAGGCCATCACCTTCAAATGTCATTCTTCTCTTTTTCAGATAAAAAACATTCAAATTGTTGAAATCCCAATCAATACCCAACAGTGCAGGATAGGGACAGCTATCATCAACAATATCAATCACTTCGAAGTCTGCAAATGTCCTCACTTTGTCGATGTCCACAGGGACATTCTCTATTCTTCCAAAGGGGCTCACCGCCTGCTAATTAGCCATCCTAATCCTAATAAGAGAGTAAATCAATTTAGGTTTTCCCATCAATTCCCAAGTCTGCTTCATCATAACATTTACTTCTGATCCCAGGTCAAGGACCACATAGTCTATGTCATAGTCTCCAATCTAATAACTAAGGTGCAGTTCCTTCCTTGTCCTCTTTTTTCTAGATACTTGATTCACAACTCTACTCGAAAAAGGATCTACTCTTCTAATTTCATATTGTCTTATCAGGTGTTGTAGTTCCTGCACAACTCTTTCATCTTTAATCAAATCAATACAAGTGTACAAGAATTCCACAAGCTTTCTTACCTCTTTTCCTTGTCTAGGTAGGGCATACTGATCAAATGTTGGAGGCATTTCACATTCCCTTACTTTTGGTTGTGCCTGAGATGAAGAAGCATGTTCACCTACAAATTCTCTTCTTTCTTCTTCAAAATTATGCTTTTATTTCCTTGGATCAAACATTGGTGCCTTCTCTGAAGCTCTTATGATCCCTGATCCATCTGTAGTCTTTCCTAGAGTCACCCTATCTTCTCATGTGACAGCGCCTCCTCTAGTAATAACAGCGACTCTGGGTTCCTCACCACAAGGTTAAGCCGATATTAGTTGGACTTGTTGGTTTCCACCTCATCTTTCCTAAAATTTAGCTAACAATACTGGATAGTATTCAATGACATGTTCAAATGAATTGCAGTAGTTGTAAGTAGTACAAGGTTTCTGACAATCCCTTGCCAAATGACATGGTTGGGCACAGTTATAGCAAATAATCTGACCTCAGCCTCGGCCCATGCCTCCTCCTCATCCTCTTCCTCTGAACCCACCGTGAGGGTTGAAGTTTTCTCTTCCTGGGGAATTGAACTATGCAACATTCCCTTCTTGGTGTAATTCTCCTTGTATTCTATAAGCATCCCTTGACCTTTCATGCAAGAGTTCATAATCCCTATAGTATTTCTCATCATGCCCCACAAATTTACAGAATGTACAATAAATATTGGTGGGTGTCTGGACATATTTCTTCATATAATAACATTCACCAGGGCGATGTCTGGTTCTACATACCTCACATCATGGTAAATAAGCCTGCTTCAAAGGGTTAGGGGCTCCATAGGCCAAGTAGTCACTAAATAAAGGACAATGTTATTTTTCATGGCCCTCTGCTTTACATATGATACACCATATGTCTTCTCTTTTCTATTTTCTTTTGTGTTTCTTCATGTCTTCAACCTCTAAAGATAAACTAGTTAATTGATTCAATATCTGACTCATACCTGGACTAGATTCTCCTACAAGGGTTGCTTCTAGTTTCATGCCAATCTCTAATGCTTCAGCCTGCGAAGTGACCTTCTGTTGCATCATAGGAACTCTAATGTGTGGCAGGAGGGCAGCGATGAACCATTCCTTATGTTGCTCGTCTGGAATCTGAAAACTTAAATGGCATGTCAGGGTCTTAAACCTATGATCAAATTCCCAAATAGGTCTAGTCACCTTCTGCTTGATCTCCTTCAACTTTGTAATGCACTGAGACTCCCACTTAGGCTTCTTGAACTCTACACTCAACACGGTCTTAATGTCACTCGGTGGTTTAGGATGAACAGATCCTGTAACAAACTTCATATACCAACTTAGTGCACGGTCCCTCCAGGTAGTACTAAATTGAGCTCTCTTAACAACTTCATTGGTGACTTTCTTAATGCTCCATATAGCTTCGTATAAGAACCAGTGTTGTTTAGAATCCTCGGATCCATCTCCTATGAAAATAGGTAACCTCATTTCATCTTCCATTGATTTTCCTTGTTTCTCGACTGAGTTAGTACTAAACTGTTTGTGAAAGTACTATGAGTGATCCGATTACTCTGGTTACTCAGGTTACTTGGTGCTACTAAAACAATAGGAGGAGTGCCAATACTTACTTCGATAGTAGGCGCAGTACCTGAAGTTCCTGGTACTTCTCAGCAAGGTTCTTCATTCTCTACTTCCTTTTCCCTTGCGAACTCTGAATACTCTTCATCTGATAGCTCTTCTTATTCCCCACTGTAGAATCCTTCGTCTTGTGCTGATGGCCCATAACTCTACTTAAACAGGTTCGAAAGAGGAACCTTTCTGAATGATCTCTCACTACGCGTGTGTTCAGCCTCTATTTCACTCTCACTATCTGAATTCTTGAACATTAGCTTTAAAATCCAATTGATTATTGTATCTTCAAGATATTTTTCTCAAGCAATAGCATATTAATCTTCAACTTCAAAAAGTGTAGAAACTTTCCTCTAGGTCCCTTGAAGAAATACCTCTATGCTTGACTATATGATTCCATTTTGTCAATAGCAAATTCAGTAATGTACCCCCCAATAGTGTTGTCAAACCAAAGATCCACTGCCCTTGACACAGTGTTATCAACTTTCTTGACTTTCTTAGTCAACGTTGATGTCCAAACCACATGTGGTATAGATCTGATTTCAAACTGAGTGTTTTCTAGTCCAGCTAACCACTTGTACAACTCCTAATGAACTCCTGTAAAGAAAATCTTGTGCACATTAGTAAATATGTACCTTCCCAAATAGTATTTTGTACTAATGCTAGGGTTCTTGTTCTGAGCTACGGCGAAGTCCTTTTCTTGTTATTCTATCCAATCCTAAAAAAATTTCATCGATGGAAACCACCTTGACATTCCCTCAAGAAGATCATGGTCCAGGCAACAGAACCATTTGTTCTTACAGGGGTAGACTCAGGGTTCAACTCTAACAAAGCACCAACAAACCCTAACTACTGGCCCTTACGGAAACACCTGCGAAGAAGATGAAGTCTCACCCGAAGTAGTAATAGTGGGGTTGCAGGACATAGGTGTCTACAACCAGAGGGGATGTAAGATGATTCCAAAACAACAACGTAAAATAACCTAGAGGTTCTTAACAGTATTATGCTTAACTTCGCGAAGTAGTTTATATCTTCTTCTCTTCAACAGGAAACATATAAATGCAATAACAGTATAAAAGGAAGTAAATAGCAAAGCATCAACCACATAGAACAACAATATTTTACATGGTTCACCCTCTCCCTAGGGCTACGTCCATAGAACTATGTTTATTGATAGAATAGATGAAAATATACAGTTCTATCTACACACTTAGCTGCAGATCCTTCTCTCTCTTCCTGTTTATTCCCTATCCCTGTGCACCTAGCTGCAGAGTAGATCTTTGCACCCAGCTGAAGACCCAAAAATACAAGAATACCCTAAAGCATAACACTTTTACATATCAATATCACTATCACTCACGATATCAAATCTTCTAGACCTCTATTTATACATTCTATGACTCTTAGAACACCCTAGACCGAAGCCTAGGTACCAAAACCTTAGGTGCCAAAACCTTAGGTCCGCATAACCCATATTTTAAGGACTTCATCGACCTGTTCTTCCTTCTTCTCCGCGAGGTGCTCCAAAGCACCCATTAGTACCTTCTTCCACTTGCTGACTTGTCCACGATCTATCTTCTTTGTTGCTTTGTCTTCCTTGATCTTCTCTTTCAGCGGATTTCTTTCCTTTACTTCGCTCCTTCTTTTATGCTTCTTTAACCACTTCGACCCTTCCTCGGTTTGTGTGCCTTCCACACACTTCATACTTTGTCTTTCTTCTTCCTTAATCTTCTCTTTCTTCCTTAATACATGATCAAGGGCCAACAGAGTAATCCACAAAAGGGGATTTGGTCAATTACAATGCCTGACATGATCAATCCACAAAAGGGGATTGATATTATTAATAATGACTCAATAAATAAATATAACACTCTTTGGAGTTACAATATTTCAACACATTTCAACGTCGGTTTTACCCTGCAAAGTATTCTTCATCCCTAGTAATTATCTTGAGGCTGTGAAGATCGTTCTGATGTGGAAAATAATGGACCCACGGGATCCTGGGCATTTAATGGATAGTGAAATGGAATCAAATGATTTGGAAGACCAACAGAGATTGTTTATCAAGGTCTCTACTCTTAGTTTGACTGTCACTTATGCTCCAGAAACTTTCTTACAACATCGCACTTTAATTCGCCAAATCCAATATAAAGTTTATTATTTGAGAAGTCAGAACGAGGATCTTCAGAAGCGATTGAATCAGAGAGAGAATACCAGAGTTCATTTGTCTTCATCAAGTAGTGCAAGAATTATATCATAGGTATCAGTATCCCTAATACCATATCTCAACAAACATGTAATTAAGGATTGGAATAAGAAGAGAATGGTGGGGCCTCAAAATGAAATTGGTAGTTGATCTAAAAATCATTTCCAATTATATATGTTTTGCCTCAGTATATGTATAGCTAGTATTTTTTACCATCTTCATATTGTTCAAATTTGTAGTAGTGTTAGAATATCGAGCAATATTAGGGGAAAGCTATAATTTTGTTGGGAAATAGGATTATTCCAGCTAGTTTTGAATAGCTATGTAACTCAGAATCTAGTCTATTGTAACTCAGTGGTCTTGACCACACCATTTTAATTCAAATTATTTCCCAGTTTTTGTAAAAAATAAAAAAAAACAATTGTTGAACCACCCCCAGGGCCCTTCCTTCTCGTACCAACCGTCGCACTTAGATGGTGTTGATTCTTCCCATTCTATATTTTTTCAACCCAACTCTTTTCATCATGGCCCGTGTCCTCCCTGAGTTGAGGTTAATAAATTTGATGGCTCTGACCCCATGGGTTGGGTCACTCAAATGGAGCATTATTTCTCTTTGCATGGAATTACCGATGAGTTACCCAAACTTCATTATGTTGATCTATATTTGGATCTTGAATGCTGGAAATGGTGGCAATGGCATAAAAATGCACGTCGGGGGTATATTGCATGGACCCAATTTGTTGCAGCAACGCTTTGACATTGACACCCAAACTTTAGGACGTTTGACCAAGTTGAAATAGTTAGGCAAAATGGAAGACTTTATAACTTCCTTTGAGAATTTCTCCTTCCGAACGAAGGACGTGACAAATGCGTTCTTCCAGAAATGTTTTATCAGTGGTATAAAGGATGAAATCCGAACTCAGGTCCTCATGGATCTCCCTCAGACTTGGTTGGAAGCTACTAAACATGCCAAAGAAAACCAACAAGTTTTTTTTTCCCAAAACAAAAAAACATATTTTGTTCCTCGCCCTCGCCCCACAAATATTTCCCCCCCTACCACTCCCCTAAAAGTCCATAAATTAACTTGGGCTAAAACGTTTGAGCGCCAACTCAAGGGTCTTTTCTATAATTTTGATGAAAAATATTTTCTCGGCCACAAGTGTAAGGAACAAAAACCTTTTATGGCAATTTTAGAGGTTGTTGTTGAAGAAGAAGTTGTAGTTCCCCCTGTTGAAGAGATACAGATTCCATATGCTACTACGGAGCCCGCTGACCCACCCGAAGTTGACCCCTGATTTCATTCCATGCCCTCACTAGCTTCTCTGCTCCACAAACCCTCAATCACATTGGCTATATTAAGCATAGGAAAGTCATCATCCTTGTTGACAATGGAAGCACACATAATTTTATTCACCGTCACATTTCCTAGGAAACCAATTGCTATATTCATGTCGTCAGCAATTTTCAAATCATGAGAGCCAATGGCAGGTCCATGAAATGTGGTGGAGGTTTTGAAAATGTACATCTTCAAATTGGACATTACTACCTGAAATATCATATGTTTTCCATCGAAATGGGTGGTTGTGCCATAGTGATAGGTGTTGAATGGTTATGCACTTTGGGGCCCATTCTGATGTATTTTAAGGCATTAACCATGCAATTCCACCAAGAGGGACAACAATGGTTCTCCTAATATCATCAGTTCCCATCGAATGGAAAAGATTCTCAAAAAAGGTCATTCAAGTACTATTTCCCAACTTCATTCCATTCAAGCAGTTGAGACACCCTCCATGCATCCTGACCTCCAATCTACCATCTCCAAACACCAAATTGTTTTTTCCATTCCTCAAGGACTTCCCCTTTTTGTGGTTTTCATGATCATTCCATTCCCCTTGTTCCCTGTAGTCTTCCTCTCAATGTTCAGCTGTATCATCGTCCATTTTCCCAAAAGAATGAAATTGAGAAAACGTGCAAGAGTTTCTCCAAGCGGGTGTTATATGCCCTACTACCATCCCCTATTATTCTCCTGTGGTCATGGTACTCAAGAAAGAAGGTACTTGGCGCATGTGTCCTGACTTTCATGCCCTCAATAAACTCACCATCAAAGACAAGTTTCACATTCATGTTATTGATGATCTCTTGGATGAATTGAGTGGTGCTCAATACTTTACTAAACTTGTTCTATGTTTTGGCTACCACCAGATACGTATGAAAGAAGCATACATTCCCAATAATACCTTTAGAGCTCATGAGGATCACTATGAGTTCTTGGTCATGCCCTTTGGCCTGTGTAATTCCCCCTCCACCTTCCAAAGTCTTATGAATCATTTATTTTGTCCTTTTCTCCATCATTTTTTCTTAGTTTTCTTTGATGATATTCTCATCTATAGTAAGACTTGGACATCCCATCTCACCCATGTGGATCAAGTTCTCCATCTACTCTCTAACCACTAACTTTTCCTCAAACAATCTAAATGTGCCTTTGGAGACTCAGAAGTGGAGTACCTCGATCACATTGTTGGAAAGGATGGTGTACAGGTGGATCCCAAGAAAATTGAAGCTATGCAAGATTTTCCTCGCCCTAAAACTCTTAGGAGCTTGCGTGGATTTCTGGGTTTAATAGGTTATTATCGCAAGTTTGTTAATAATTATGGAAAAATTGCAACACCTCTCACTCGTCTCCTTAAAAATAATTCCTTCGCTTGGACTCCAGTAGCTGAACAATCCTTCTAGGCCTTGAAATACGATATGTTCATGACTTTGGTCCTAGCCCTTCATGACTTCACCAATACTTTTGTCTTGGAATGTGATGCATCCAGAAAAGGAATTGGGGTAGTCTTCATGCAAGATGGTCGGCCTTTGGCCTTCACCAGCAAACAACTTTCAGACAGAAATTTGGGTCAATCCATCTATGAAAAGGAAATTTTGGTTATTCTACATGTCGTGGATATCTAGCGTCCTTATCTATTAGGGAAACGCTTCCATATTAAAACTTATCACCAGAGCCTCAAGTATTTTCTGGAACAAAGGATTTCATCCCCGGAGCAACAAAATTGGGTCACCAAGTTATTTGGATATGATTATGAGATTATTTACAAGAAGGGAAAATAAAATGTGGTTGTTGATGCTCTTTCTCGAAAATATGAAGGGTCCCTCTTTTCCTTCTCCTTCATTATACCTGATTGGATCCAAAATGCTTGTCGGGAATGGTTGCAAGATCCCAAAATATCTCACCTGATCCAACAATTGCAAGAAAATTCTACAGCCTCTCTAGGGTACTCTTGGCACAATAATGAGCTTCACTACAAAGGTCTTCTTTATATAAGAAAACAGTCACAACTTAAATCTACAGTGCTTTATAAGCTTCATGCTTCACCCACCGTTGGGAATGGGTTTACAAAAACCTATGAAAGGGTTGTTGATGATTATAGCTATGTGAGACATCCTCCAAGAACAAAACCTGAGAGAGATCCCTTGAGATGAGTGTGTGGTTCCTATATGAGACAGAACTGGAATGTAGTGATGACCTCCTCCTTACAGAGAGTTGAGAAGAACTCCAGATGATTCTCATGTGTAACGCAGTGAGAAAGAAGATCTGTTGATTTAGACGTACCTGTGGTTGAGCACAAGGTGAACGTGTAAATTCCCATGACCTGGGCGCATCGTTATGAGACAGAGATGAAAACGATGTATTAGCCTCCTCTTATCATAGATTTGAGATGATGAAATCCAGATTACTCTCATGTGTAATGCAATGGGAAAGAAGATCTGTTGAGTTGGGCGTGCATGTGGATGAGCATAGGTGAACGTCATCCTAGTGGTTGAGTACTAGTGAGTGTGGTTCTCCTATGAGACATAGTGAGATAGAGATATGGACATCCCTATGGATGTGCCCCTAGTGACTGAGCACTAGTGGGTGTATGATATCCTTTTCTATATTGTTCAAGATTCAGACTTACCTATAACCCTAATTGTAATGTAAAGGGTACATGTCGGCCCCACCTTAATGTAAAAGATAACTAATCTGGTAATTATTAATTATATTGTGAGTTAGTGAGGTCCATCTTATTGTGCCAATAGACACTTGTGTTGACAGGTTCAGTCTAATATAAGTAAAGATAAATTCCCCATTGAGGAATCATATCTAAAGTGTGAGTTTGGAAATTTCAGCAAGTACATATTCTTGGGAAAAGTGTGTACCTCTCTTGGGTGCTAGTATTCTAGGGTTAGTGAGCACCCTCTTATGTGATAGGTTTTCTTGGTGGTGGAGGTATTTATCTTGAAGAATATAGAAAAGTATTGGTTGGTTTTTCTTCCCTTGTTGAGAAGGGTTTCCCAGGATACTTCTTGTGTACTTGTGCATGGTGTTTCTTCTTATGATCTTGGTTGTTGCAACAAAATTGTTTATGGTTTAAGTAAAATGATAAAATGGAATGAACTTCATGCTTAAACCTTTCCTATTGAAAATAAACATGGTATCAAATATTAGGTCTTGAAGAACCCCTGCACAAGCACTTAAAAGCTAAAGTCATCCTCCTTCTGCAGTTTTGTACGGCCTCTAGGGTTTCTGCAGAAATTCATACAACCCTCACTTGTTTGGCCTTTTCAGCACCTTACACATGGACTTTGGGGCTGAAACTTTGATAAATTTGTGCGGCCCTCCTCAATGCACCTCCATAAATATTCAAAGTGAATTTTCGAGGATTTTTAGTTTTTGGCCCTAGGGTTTCTAAGGTTCCAAAATTTTCTGCAGAATCTTGATCTTAGGGTTTATGCAACTTCTTGAAGAAATGTTTAAACTCAACAAGAATTCTTGTGACACTCTCAAAGTGTATTGTTGGTAGTCATAATCCCAACAAAACCTAAGGTTACTAGTCCAACCTAACCATCAGGTTTTTTAAGTCCAGTTGGTGAGAATTTGTGAAGAAATCCGAAAAAATGAAGAACATAACTTTAATAGAAGATAGGCTTGATGGAATAAGAAACTTCATCTCCTAGAAGTCAAGGCTTCAGGTCACCCTTGAAGAAGATGACCTTTTGAATGTGGTAACAAAAACCTTACCAGATACAGCTACCGATGAAGATAAGGAAATAAGAAGCAAAGAAGATGTCAAGGCAAGAAAAATAATCATCTACTCAGTAAGAGATCATCTCTTACCTCGTATTTCCAAGCTCAAGATAGCTTATGAAATGTATAAAGCACTAAAAGATATGTTTGAAAGTGACAACACCCTCAGAGCTCTTACCTTAAAGGGACAAATTTAAAGTACCAAAATGACAAAAGGTGATATAGTTGCTACCTTCTTTATGAAGATATCAAAGATCAAAGAACAGCTAGGAGTCATTGGAGAAATCATGTCTAATAGAGAACTCATCTTATATACTCTCAACAATCTTCCAAAACATTGGGAGCCTTTTCTTCAAAGCATCAATGGAAGAGAAAATTTACCAACCTTTGATCATCTGTGGACAAACTGTACTCAAGAAAAAATTAGACTTAGAAATAGAGGAGTGGAAGACTCCCCTGATGAAAATCATGCTCTTGCACTTCATACAAAGAAAGGAGGAAGATTCAAAAGAAACTTCAGAAAAAAATTCAGAGATGAGAAGTCTCCATCAACCTCAGGTCATAATCATAGAAGAGATGTTTCAGAGATTCAGTTCTTCGGATGTGACAAATATGAGAACTATGCAAGAAATTGTCCAACCATGAAGAAAGGAAGACAATATGCTTCCACCGCTGACATTGATCCAGACCCACCCCAAAAGAATGAAGATAAGAGAGAGGAGAAGCACTTCCTCTAAAATCAAACACAGAACTGAACATGGCTGCAAACCCAGGTAAATTGTTTGATCATTAATTTTATAGCTAATTGCATTCTTAATAAGTGAAGGGTATTATCTCCAGTGTGGGATCCCTCGTGACTTGGACCATTATCCCTAGTACGAGAGTCCAAACCTTATTGATTGATTATTATGTCGGTCAAGAATACATAAAAGATCTAGCAAGAAAATAAAAGAAGACTTCCATCCTTCAGACTTCAGAGAGACTTACTTGACTCAGAGGGATTCAAAACAAAGTGAAAAGAAGGAAGAGACAATACCTTCTTTCCCTTCAGCAGTTCATAGGGAGACAGACAGTATTCCAGTTGATTCAGCTGCTCCAGTTGATATGACCATAGATATTGCAGTAGGGCATAAAATACCTGCCTAGGGTCAACAAAACTCTACAAAGTTAGAGGAACATACAAGTCCCTCAAGTAACATCTTGAGAAAGAAAAAATGTTTTTCAAGCTACCTTTCATACATGAGCCAATCCAATGATTTTGTGACTCCCTGTCATGGAGAAGCGATAGGTGAACATGTATGGAAAAATTCCATAATAGAGGAATACCAGAATATCTTAAAGAATGATGTATGAGACATTGTTCTAAAACCAAGAAGGGAAATATATATGGTGACTTCCAAATGGATCTATAAAAAGAAAACATGCAGTTGATGGAAGTGTCAAGAAATACAAACAGGGATCTGTGGCCAGAGGATTCTCACAAACAGAGGGAGTGAAATATTATGAGACATATTGATCCAGTAGATCGATGCACTTTCATCTGTACCACCATTCATGAGTTGGAAACTACATCAGATAGATGGATTCTTGATGAGTTTGGATTTCATCAAAAGTGTTGCTAATCCAAACCTATATTACTACATTGATGATGAGAGCCTGATTTTGATGACTTATTCAGGAAGTTGTGTGTTGGACATAAGCAAGCCTCAACTTCGGATTTTGAGATGAAGAATCTAGGTATGATGCACTACTTCTTGGGACAAGAAGCATGAAATAGGACTGATGAGATTTTCTTGAGTCAAGGAAAATATACAGTGGATATTAAAGAAGTTCAGTATGACGGAATACAAATCCATGTCTACACCGATGGTAATGGATTTGACGAATAATAAATGATGATGATTAAGATGATATTGATCCACATGTATACCGACAGCTGATTAGATCATTGATGTATCCGGTTAACACCATACCCGATATATATTATGCAACAAATGTGCTTACTCAATCCATGAGCCAACCAAGACAGAATCACTGGACAACAATAAAGAATTTATTGAGATATATATGAGGCACAGTTGGATATGGCCTGAGATATGCCTCCAATGTGAACTTGATTTTCCAGGGATATGCCGACACAGATTGAGCAAAAGAGTACAGTGGACTGGAAGAGCACATTCGGTTGTTGTTTTACCTTGCAGTTGGCCATGGGTTCCTTGTGCATCAGGAAACAGAGCTCTATGATATTGAGTACCACAGAAACAGAGTATATAGTATTGAGTATGGTAGTATGTGAAGCAATGTGGCTTCTAACAGATTTATTTGATCATGAGATGGATCCTATTATTACTTTTGGTAACCAGAACTGTGTGAAGCTCTCTGAGAACCCTATGTTTCATGATAGATCAAAACACATTGATATAAAATATCTTTTTCAGAGACATGATGCAGAGGAAAGTAGTAGACATGCATTACCTTCCTACACATGAGAAGATTGCAGACATCTTCATCAAACTGAATTGGTGAATAATACCTCTCTAGTTGAGAGGGAGTGTTGATGACTACATCCAAGACAAAGTTAAAGTACTTCTGTGTGATATTTTTCCTGGTGGAGAATGCCTCCCTAGATGAGAGGGAGTGTTGATGATTACACTTGCGTGAGACATCCTCCAGGACACAGACCTGAGAGAGAACCCCTGATATGGGTGTGTGGTTCCTATCTGAGACAGAATTGGAACGTAGTGATGGCCTCCTCCTTACATAGAGTTGATAAGAACTCTAGATGATTCTCTTGTGTATCGTAGTGAGAAAGAATATTTGATGAGTTACACGTACCTGTGGTTGAGCACAAGGTGAACGTGTGAATTCCCATGATTTGGGTGCATCATTATGAGACAGAGATGAAAACGATGTATTAGCCTCCTCTGAGTAGAGAGTTGAGATGATGAACTCCAGATGACTCTCCTATGTAATGGAGTGGGAAATAAGATATGTTGAGTTGGGCATGCATGTGGATGAGCACAGGTGAACGTGATCCTAATGGTTGAGCACTAGTGAGTGTGGTTCTCCTATGAGACACAGTGAGATAGAGATATGGACATCCCTATGGATGTTCCCCTAGTGGCTGAGCACTAGTGGGTGTATGAGATCCCTTGCTATATTTTTCAAGATTCGGACTTACCTATAACCCTACTTGTAATGTAAAGGGTACAGGTCGGCCCCACCTTAATGTGAAAGATAAATAATGTAAAAGATAATTAATCTAGTAATTATTAATTATATTGTGAGTTAGTGAGGTTGGCCCTGTTGTGCCAATAGACAATTTTGTTGACAGGTTCAATCTAATATAAGTAAAGGTAAATTCCCCATTGAGGAATCATATCTAAAGTGTGAGTTTGGAAATTTCATCAAGTACATCTTCTTGGGAAAAGTGTACACCTCTCTTGGGCGCTAGTCTTATAGGGTTTGTGAGCACACTCTTGTGTGCTAGGTTTTCTTGGTGGTGGAGGTATTTCTCTTGAAGAATATAGAAAAGGATTGGTTGGGTTTTCTTCCCTTGTTGAAAAGGTCCCAGGATAATTCTTGTGTACTTTTGCATGGTGTTTCTTCTTGTGATTTTGGTTGTTTCAACAAAATTGTTTATGGTTTAAGTAAAATGCTAAAATGGAATAAACTTCATGCTTAAACCTTTACTATTGAAAAATCAACAAGGGCCAAACGTTTTTGTTTTTGGATAGTATGAAACAGGACATTTGCACCTTTGTGGATGAATGTGATGTTTGTCAAAGCAACAAAGTAGAAACATTCAAATCCCCTAGCACACTCCAACCCCTTCTAATTCCCCCTTCTATTTGGCAAGATATCTCTATGGATTTCATTGTAGGCCTCCCTAAATATGGAAACAAGAAAATCATCATGGTGGCAGTTGATCATCTTTCCAAATATGCCGATTTATGTGCTCTGGAATATCCCTTCACCGCATCCACAGTGGCCCAAGTTTTCATGGATAATATCTTCAAACTTCATGGAATATCGTATTCTATTCTCTTTGACAGGGATCCCATGTTCACCAGCAATTTTTGGCAAGAATTGTTCAAGCTACAGGGCACACAATTACATCTCAGCACCGCCTATCATCCCCAAACTAATGGCCAAACTGAAATTGTAAACAAGTGTTTGGAAACATATTTAAGGTGTTTTTCTTATGACCACTAGCATCAGTGGGCTCAATGCTTACCACTAGTTGAATGGTGGTACAACACATATTACCATACAGTGACTCGCATGACTCCTTTTGAAGCATATATGGACAAAAGACACCATCAGTTATCTCATACATTCCATGTGTCTCTAAGGTTCAGGAGGTTGACAAACAGTTTACAGTACGTGAGGCCATTCTTCGTACCCTCAAAGACAATTTGGTGATGGCCCAAAATTGCATGAAGCAGCAAGCTAATCAAGGACATTTTGAACGTCAATTTGTTGAAGGGGACCAATTCTGTGTCTTCAACTTTATAAGTAGACTTCACTCAAAGTTGACCATTGTTAGAAGCTTTCTCCCAAATTTTATGGTCCTTATGTCATTCTCAAGTGTGTGTTGTTCGTCGCCTACCAGTTAGCTCTGCTCAGTGATTCTAAGCTCCATCATTTTTTTCATGCCTCATGCATAAAGGTGATTGGAACTAAGTGCCAAACTCAAACCCGTCTCCCTAAGTTGAATGAAGAAGGTTCCATTTGGTTACATCCCCAAGCAGTCTTGGACCAGCGTGAACGTCGTCTCCAGCAGCACACCATCTTGGAAGTGTTAGTCCAATGGAATGATACAACTCCAGAAGATGCCACCTAGGAGCCTACTACCATTTTGCAATAATTTCCTCATCTCAAGCCTTGAGGACAAGGTTGTTTGTTTTTTGGGGGGAGGGGTCATTTTATGGACCTATCCTCCCTAACCCCTCATGTAGGTAGAATAATATATTTTACATGTAATAAGGGCTGACATTAGTTTATAAAGCGTATTTAATAAATGAGAACAAGTCAATGTAAGAAGACCTAACAGAAGCTTTTTCTTCTAGAAAGATCTTACGCTAGAAGGTTCTTTAGAAGATAGAATTTGTATAAATAAGAGTAGGAGGAATGAGAAGTTTTGTCTTGAGAATTATTGTAATAGAGTGTTTCTCTCTTGGAGGTTGCCCTCTCGAAGAGGCAAGTGAACATCGTTTCCTATCAATAAAGGTATTATTTGGTGTTGTGGTTTCATATAGTGTGTTGTTTCGCTGTTATTCTCTGCAATATTTATGTTTTCGACTTTTAGAATAGATCTAGTACCTTACAATTTCAAATGTCTTCATGATGTTTATTGAAATTCTATGTTTGTTGACATTTATATGATGGAATTGATGTGTGACTTTATGACCTTTTGTTGATTCTTAACTTCATGATGAGCTGATGTGGTTGCATGGTTTGTCTTATTGCATGTCCTGATTGGCTAAATCAAACTATGCATCTTTTTATTGTTATGTTTGTTCTTCATGTTTCATCTTTATGACTTAGAATGCAGATTCTACTCACATGTTTCTAACTCCAAATCTAAATCCCATACTATATGATCATTATTTTGAGTTGAGACTTGGCACATGTAGTTTCAGGACACTCATATACATTCACCATGATATTGTTGAATAAACCTAACACTCTCTATTGTGTCTCATCCCCACAACAACCCATTTTGGAAAAAATGGGTTCCCCCCCCCCCTTTTTAGATTTTTACAAGGTATTGCATTCCTACTTTATTGAAAAGGTGTTGGCACGGAGATATTATTATTTTGCTTATACAGTCTATGAGCTTGTCCTCTATGTAAATCCAAAAATCGTAGTCAAACAGTGGTCCCCTTTTCTATGCCAATCAACCCTCCTTCCCAGGAAGTCATCATTTCATCCACTTTCTCCAGACCCTCGAACCTTTTTTTCACCTAACCTACTCGATGAACTCCACTCGCGCGCCCTTTAGCCTAAGTCTGGTCGAAATCGAAATAATTCTCACATTGATTACATTCAGACAAAAACCTTTTTGATGGCCACATCGAAAAGGATTCTATCATACTCATCTCTGTCGGAGTATTCCCCCCCACAAATAATTCCAAACTTTGACTCTTACACTCTGATAACCCGGACAGATAGGGTATCCTTCATACTCTACGTGGCAGCCAATAGGTGGTCGAGAAAAAACAAGCATGCACTAAAACCTCCAGATCAATACGACCCATGTATTCATAATCTAATGATGTGGCATATTAGGATTGGTCATCAACTCTCATTATGACCCTTGTGCAACCAGCTAATTTCCTTGTCTTTTGGGACGACACATTTTTTCAAAGAAGAGAATATACTTTTTATACCTTCTCCCTCAAAGTCCTAACATCTCCAGAGTTTGTTGGACTCTGAATTATAAAGTTTGATGACGTACCTCGAAGCCTTTTCAACTACCTGCTATCAGCACGTAAATCTATGTCACATGGAATATTCCTTCGATACCATGCCATTAGGGTATGAATAAGTCTGATCTTTCTTCACCTCTGATGATATGAATCTGATGGTCCCACCTGTTAGGCACGTGCACTTATCACATTGGCACACAAACCTAGGCAAGATATAAAATATTCCTCGATCCTTTTCCTTCGAAGTGCATATAACCTTCGAACTTCCCTGCTCTGACGCATTCGACTCCAATAGCTAGATTTTTGAATTTAAGGCCCTCCCTCAATTCTGATATGAAGATTTGGGAAATATCCCCTTAAATCGCATTAATAAAAGAGATTGTGATCTAATTTTGAAACGATCCTCGTACAGATGTGATTTATTATTATTTTAGGGATGATTTAATACATATGAATTGGCTCTAAACCCTCATTTTACAACCTATTTTCCTTCATAAGTTGGTAAAACACTCTGCCTGCTTTGATTATCTCAGTGATACTCTGAAACCATCTTTTATAATTGAATTGTAGGTATTACGTTCTTTTTAAAATGTATTGTCTCTTTACAATTTCCATATTATTTTTTCTGGATTAATTTGTGTTTTATCTTAGGTGATACGGGACTCAGGTAACATCTCATTATGGCAAGTCAGAATACTAGAAGACCCAAGGGCTATATCTACTTTCAGTCAGCCTCTACACCTAAAACCTCTTCTCTCCAAGCAGAGGTTCTGGTAACAAACACTACCCATCACACTAGTGAAGACCATAGCCTCGGGTACAACTGAATCTACATAATTTTCAATACTGGAGATTTTTCCCCAGAAGAAGAAAACCAGGAGGTATATCAGAACATTCAAAAAAGCGGCATTCATCTAGTCATTACTCAATCGACCCTTTTTACCTACAATGAAGCATCTTAGTGGTGCTTCAAGAAATTCGACCCTAGCACCGTGAGCATCATAAGAAAGCATGGGAGATGAGTAGCATCCCTAAGGACTGAAGAAAGTTGATCCAGGAACCAAAAATATTCGGAAGTTGATCCAAGAACCAAAAAGATTCAGCCCTTGTAGGAGATGAGGTCATTTATAATACTAAAGTTATCATCATGTACCTTTCCATCCAGTAGCTTAAAAGCGAACTGATCTTTCACATACTCCATCACCAAGTGGTCTTTCCAGTCAACCAATACACCTATCATCGCAAAGATGGATGGCCTCCTAGACAATGCATCAGCCACCACATTGTTCTTCCCTTTCAAAAATTCAATGTCAAAGTCGTAGGCCTATATTCGGCTTACCCATTTTTGTTGCCTCTCATTTAAGTCCTTCTGGTCCAAAAGGTATTTGAGACTTTTATGATCTGATCTGACCACAAACCGTCCACGTACCAGATATTGTCAGAATTTGGCTAGTGCATGCATGATAGCCAGCATTTCTTTGTCATAAATTTTGTAGAGTAGCTCAGGGCCCCTGAGTTTTCAGCTCTCATAGGCAAGAGGGTGCCTATTCTGCATCAGTACGACCCCTATCCCTTCTCCTGAGGCATCACACTCCATGGTGAAAGGTAGGCCGAAATCTAGAAGAGCTAGGATGGGGCACGTACTCATCACCTTCTTCATCTTGTCCATTGTCATTTGAGCTTCCTCATTCCATTTGAAGGCTCCTTTCTTAGTCAAATCGGTCAAAGGTGCACACAGCTGAGAAAACCCCTTGAAAAATTTCCTGTAGTACGTGCATATGCCCAGAAATCCTCTTAACTCTATGAGTGTCTTAGGAGTAGGCCACTCCATAATGGATTTTATTTTTTCTTGATGTACCTGCAACCCTTTTGCTCCAATGATGTGCCCCAAGTAAAGCACCTATGTCATTCCAAACTCACATTTGGACTCCTTAGCATATAGTGATTGTTCCTCCATGATTGACAAAATCTGATCCACATGCCGGAGGTGTTCCTCCCACGTCTTGTTGTAAATGAGAAAGTCATCAAAAAATACCAACATGTGCTTCCTCAACTGCTTGTTGAACACATGGTTCATACAAGATTGGAACGTGGTTGGGGCATTGGTTAACTCAAAAGGCATCACTAAGAACTCATAATGGTCGTAATGACACCTGAAAGTTGTTTTTGAGATGTCATCCTCCCTCATATTGATATGATGATAGTCAGAACGAAGGTCAACCTTTGTGAAGTAGGCAGCTCCATGTAATTCGTCTAGAAGCTCATCAATACTTGGTATCGGGTACCTGTTTTTTATTGTCTTTTTATTCAGGGCCCTAAAGTCAATGCACATACTCATAGTGCCATCTTTCTTCTTAACTAGCACTACTGAAGAAGCAAAAGGGCTAGTGCTTAGCCTAATGTTCCCCATGTCCAAAAGTTCCTTGATGGCCTTCTCTATCTCATCTTTGTACTTCTTTGGATGCCTGTATGGTGTGGTGATGACTAATTTAGCTCCTTCCTCTAGCTCAATAATATGCTCAAACCCCCTCTCTGATGGCACACCTGGAGGAATTGGTACAAACACCTTGTGGTGTTTGTCAAGGATTTCTTGGATCTCTGGGGTGTAGTGAACCTTACCCTGCTCATCCACATGTGTTGAAATCCTGCATTCTGTTGCATATACTATCTCATCCCTTCGGAAGATAGCCTCCATCCTCTTGGTCGTGACCACCTTTGCAGCATTCCCTGTCATGCGCCGGAGCACTACCTTACGTCCACCCTCCTCTGCAAATGACATCTCCATGGTTTTGTAGTTGGTGGTGATAGGCCCCAACGTACTGATCCACTCAACTCCAAGGATGATGTTGGTATCTAGAAGTTCCATGACATAGACATCCTGTACCAGCTCATGCCTACCCAATGTAAGCTTCATACCAGGAATGTACTTGTCACAAGGCACAGTGCTTCCACCTACTACCTCTACCTTTAACCCTTCAAACTCTATTGTGGGTATATGCCTTCTTTTCAGCAATGTTGAATCAATGACGTTATGAGACGCTCCACCATCAATCAGAATCGATACCTTATGTCCCTGCAAGACTCCCTTCATTCAGAAGGTGTTATATTTGGGTACTTTGTTGATAGATGCTAAGGTGGATTTCTCCTCAGTCGTACTGTCCTGTCCTAGGATCTTGTCCTCCGATGTCTCAATGGTTTTGGCCTCAATGTTTTGTATCTGGCCGATCTCCTCCTCTTCCTCGTTGTCTGAAGTGACTTCTATGTAATTCACTTGACCATGGCCCATGCATTTGTGTGTCAGGTTCCAAGGTTCTTTGCAAGTGAAGCAAATTTGCTTCCTCCTCAGTTCCCTCCTGGTGTTCTCATCCACTCTGACACAACCCCTGTCAACACCCCTTGATTCACGTCCTCCTTGATTCATTGGAGGCCTTTGGTCTCTCCCTCTGGGGTTAAGAGGTGGTCTGGGTATAAATTTTGGCCTAGCAGTTGGTCCTAGATCCCTCGTCCTCCAGATAGCATCCTATAGGTTGGTAGGCTTAGAATCCTTTACCCAACGCTTCAAGGGCTCCATCAGTCCTTCAGTGAAGAGCATCATGAGTCTGGTTGGTGATATATCTTGCACCATCACGACCAACCTCTAAAATACTTCAATGAATGCCTCATTTGTACATGTTTGTTTAAGCTGTGTGAGCTCCCTGAAGTGTAGCTCTGGATCTCCCTGATCAAATCTATCAATGACCCTCTGAGTGAATTATGTGTAGGACAATATCTGATTGTGACCTAGTGTGGTGAGTCCATGGTACCACCAATCATGGGATTTTCCATCCAAGTACATGGTGGAAAATTTGATGGCTTCCATCTCCCTCATGGGATTAATATGTAGATAGGTATCCAGCTTTTTCACCCATGCATGTGTTTCCATCTTGGTCATACCATCAAAGTATGGGATCTCTATTTTCCCTCCTCTTCGTTCAAACTCAAAACTGCTCCTGTGGTTCGTCCTAGGCTTATTTTTGAACTTGAGTTGGCAATATTGATCCAGGAATATCTGTCTCTGAATGATCATATCCAAGCCGTAGTACTCCTTAGTACACTGTGCCATCTGCTCCACAAAATCGTCCACCTGTTCCTACTGCATCTATTCATCTATGAATGTGGGCAAGTATGGTCTAGGGTTAGCCCTGCTACCCATTTGTCCATATGACGTGCCTCCCCCATGACTCCCCTCGGATCTGGGAGCTTTCTCCGAATTGTATCTAGTTTCACCATGGGATCCACCAAATCCACCTGCCACCTTGTTTCCATACTTCTCAGGGTCTTTCCCCTAATGAGTCATCCGCATCAATAGATGGGTTATCATCGTCTGGTTCTCATGAATTTTTTTCATATTCCCATCTACCTTCTTCAAGGTATCAGTGATCTCGTCTTTCTCCCTTCGGTTCTTCTCCTGGATTTCTTGCAAGTGATGGACCAAGTTGCTTTCTGTAAGATTTAGGGTCTTATGGAATTCGGCTACTAAGTAGGCCAAGGCTTGTGGCTCATGGTCATCCCCTGAACCCTCCATTTTGGCTTCTGTTTCACTGAGTTGTTTCTTCCTTCTTTCCATAAAGATCCCACTGTACCTCTGCATGCGCTAATCCCCCACAGGTTTGGAGGATCGAAGCTCTGATACCACTGTAATTATCCCAAGCCAATTTTTTGCTTGGAATCACTAACTAACCACTGATTTGATTATTATTTGTTGTGTATGCAGGTTGGCCATGAATATTTTGGCCTTAGGGTTTATTCAGTTATTCAGCCACAGATTTATACAAGAATCATTGTAATCATATGAAGATCATCAACATTACACAAGATAGGAACCACAAGCAAATAGTTGAACTTTATTATAAGAAAGAAGGAACCTGATACAATAGAGAAGCAGATCTGAAGTAGATGGCTTCAATAAAATAATGGAGTTGTATACAAAATTCTCTCGAAGATACAAATAAAGCCTCCCAAAGGCTGTCAATAGAATATGAACGCTCAACTGCAAGACCAGGGTTTCGTCCTCCCCTCAAGCAACTGGTACGGCCCTGATGACTGCTGGTACGGCCTGCTGAAGACAAGGACACCAAGGGTTAGGCCCTCCTGAAGATGTAGACCTCCTGATGCTGCCAAACTCCCCCCAATGATAGATCAAGGCAAGGGAAGCCTCCTCATGAAGTATGGAGCTCAAACACTGAAGCTTCCTCCTCAAACTGCAAAATCCCTAGGATGGTACAGCCCTCCTGAAATCCTGAATATGGCCAATAGTACGGCCTAGCTAAATGGGGCCTCTGAATCGTCTGAAACTCTCCCGGATGATAGATCGGGCATCCACAAACACTTGATAGAAGTCTCAAGATCAGATCTAGTCTATAGCCTTCTAGATCTGAGAATTGTTGGATCTCCAAGTCGTACCCTTCCTCCTGAAATCATCCCAACCTGCAGTAAATGATAGGGATGTGATAACTCCTCCAAGAAGCCCTCAAACTGATGAGCAAAGGCTTGCAAGCAAAACCCTAATGCTGGAAAACTATCAAGCTTCTTCCCTTGGTTAGATCGAACTCTCCCTCAACAATTCGTGCACCCCTGCAAGAAAACCCTAGCTGGTACGGCCTTGCTGATCCAAATGGTACGGCCCTGGTAGTCCTCCTGGATAGATGATAGTTGTAGAATGGTGTGGGTGGAGTATTTCATCCCCGAGACCAAGCTTGGAGCTAGGGGAGTGGAATCTTTCACCACTGAGATGCTCACAAGGTTTTGTAATATCAAAACCCTCAAAACTGTATGCTCAAGAGCATCAACAAGCAAAATACCAAAATTCAGAATGAATAATAGGTGCGCCCTAGCCTTCCCTTTATACTTTTCTTCTATTTCTCTATTTAGTTAGACTAACCCCTAGGGTTAACTCCTAACTCAACCTCCAATGCTTTTATTCCTCCATTGAGTTATTTTTTAACTCTTTTTCACCTTTTCATCAAGTCAACTTAATAATATAACTTTATTTTGGTTCACCCTTCCCCTTAGTGTGAGACTATGGCCTAGTGGGGATGCCTAGGCCACTGAGTCTTCTCAATACCTCTTCTGCAAGAGGTGGGGGACATTACAGAATAGGTCCTACAAAAGTTACCCAACGACGCTGCCAAACAGAAACTTGAATCTAAGCAGGAAGAAATGAAGAGGGTAACAATTGAACAATTTCAGAGACTTCTCCAACAAGAACAGGATAATGTGAACATCAAAGAACAAGAAAATTTTAGGAAGGCAGAAGAGTTAGAACAAAAAATACTTCAAGCAAAATAAGAGTACAAAAAAAGAAAAGCCGAGAAGGAAAGAATAAAAAGAAAAAATGAAATCAAAGCAGATCAGGCTGCCTTCCAAAATAAGAAAGTTGAGAAAGAGACCAAACGACTAGTCGATGAGGCAGAAGCTAGAAGACTGGCTGATGAAGCAGAGGCGAAACGATTAGCTGAGGAGATTGAGGCTCAAAGGAATGCAGAAGAGTTGTTGAAACAACAACAATCACAAGAATTGAGCAAGACTCCAAGCACCTCATCAACGCCCAATATGGGTATTGTAAACATCCCACCACAGGACTACACTCCCCATAATGCCATCCCAGGTGATTCTTCCTTCTCTTCACAAGCTTTGAATTTCGAAGGCACTGTAGTAGCCATCGGATATTATTATTATGATGACGGAATGAAAAGAATTGAGAAGAGATCAAACAAAAGAAAAAGAGGAGAAGCCACCAAGTCCTAGTCATCTGCAGGGAGACTAGTAGAGTGGAAGGTTGGGCCTGACCCAAAAGAGAATGGTGTTTAGGCATCCTCTACCCTCCATACATTCATGGGGATAAATGACTCATATGTTCTTGAAGTGACCAACTCCTTAAGCACGGCCAAGACCAGGATCACAAAGTTGGAAGAAGAATTTAAAAATGTGAAAGACGAGCTCACTTCAGAGTTCGAGAAATCCACGAAAGTGGTTGATGCTCTCAACACAGAAAATTTAAACCAGGAATTGCAAATACAGAGAGATGAGATGAACGTTGAGTTTGAGAAAAAGATACAAAACCAATGGGAGACTCATGCTAGAGAACTAGAGTTTGAAAGACAAAGGCTAAAAAAAGATCTGGAAGAAAACAGGGTATCGACATTCACTGTGGAAATTGACAAGGCACAAGCATTGGAGATAAATGAGAAACTGGAATCCGAACAGGAAGAGTTCCTAAATCTGATCAGTTATATACAGGCTTATCCAGATGATCAGCTAAGGCTGCAGGACATGATGATGGAAATTCAAGGACGACGTCAAGAAGCAAATGAGGCCTTTGAGAAAATTCTCAATTGGCATAAAATGTGTGACGCACCCCTAACTACACTATCATGGTATATGCAAGAAAAGAAAGGCTCGGGCATCAGATTTTCTTTGACACTTGGAAACCTTTCTTAAAGAATATTCAAATCGACCAAAAATCCACAAATAACATATGTGTGAAGCTATGGAGTAGCTAAAATAATCTCATGGAGGAATTCGGAATGCAACCATTGTCCCCCATTGATCAAGCAACACCTGCCACTACAAGAATCGTTGAGGTGGAGGAGTGCATGAGAGATAACAAGGTAAGCATTGAATGTTTAACTCATGTCGGAAAATAATCCTTGGAAGAACACGTGTTTAATCCTGCCAGACTCATCAGCATAACCCAACACTTTGTGAAGAGCACATCCAAGGAGTTATAGCAAGAGGTGTATGCTAAAGTTTGCAACGAGCAATTAATCATTAGAAAAATGCAATCAAGCAAGCTAGAAGGCATTATGAAGGATTATTCCCTCTTGGAAGAATATCAAAACCAAATGCATGAGCAGAATAGTTCGTAATGACAAATATTTGTAACTGCTTCAGATGTCTCACTTTTTCTGCTTTATAATTTTATTTTCAATTAGGAATATGAAGAGTCATTTTTGAAAACTTCCCTGGGCCCATGATAGAACCAAGAGAATGTATACAATCACTCCAATATTATAAAAAAGAAGGATTGTCCATAGAAAATGGGCTTTTAGTTTTTGGATGTAGCGAAACAATACTATTACTGCAAGTTAATTGGAACCAGAAAGACTTTTGAATATTGTGGTGTCAATGTGTATGAATGATATTTTTCTATTTATGCATGTTTATCTCTGCAATATGTGAATGTTGGTTTTATGAAATACTTGTGAACTAATTTCCATATGTTTACAGTTACCATAATTTTCACTCTAAGTGCAGCGACAGTATTATCAGTTAGTGAATCAATTATTTGTTTCTAACTTATTGTATTATTAAGTTTGCATGTTTCTTGCTTATATGAATTATTTTTGCTCAAGTAATACAAACTTTTCAATGCACTTATCTTTTAGTTTGCTCCTAATCAGGATAGGTTAGAATAGAGTAGAATAGAAGTGTATATTAAGATTGTAAATACTCATATTAGCCTAGAAGTAGTTCTCTAGAGTCTTAATTCATCTGAGAACCTTTGATTCTAAGATTCATATTTAGTTATTTAGTTAGTTCGGTAATCAAGCCATGATCTGGTCAAAAACGCTACTCCAAATGAGAGTGGGTCTAATTGGGACCTGCCATCGGTAGTTCTCCCTCACCTACTTGAACGGGTCATTTATGGCTCGTCAACACACTCCCAGGTACAATCCAACTAAAAATCCCAAACCCCTCCTCCAAGAGAATGATATCAATCAAAATAACTCTAATACCATGTAGAAATTTTGAGAATATGTAGTTTAATACAAATTCAAAAATTTCATCTCACAAGGAGGTTTCCTGGATCTAGTCCCTATGAACTCCAATCTTAGGGTTGATCCAAAATATTAATTTACAACAACAAACAATGGACAATATTTCATCTCACTTCAACCCAACACACTAGGTATCCCAAGAGAAAAGATACCAAACATATGCCAACAAGTTCCAATCCTTAGGGGAAAAAAATTCAAGCATAAACCAAATCTAAAATTACTTTAACCACTGCCTATTTACAGTAGTAAATTTGCTCTATTATCTTACATATGTGCAAAATTCCTTGGCAAATTTAACAATTAAGCATCAAAACAAGCAAGACGGTTTTTTCAACACATGTTTCCCACAAGTGCAATCCATCTCTGTATATTCTCCTCCTCAACAATGCTTCTTCCGCCATAGGGTTTTACCAAACTAAGTCTTCTTTTCCTCCTAAGGGTGAAACCCTAACCCTATAATTTCACATGAATTCTCCAAGAACCCTAATGCTACAAGACAGAGATAGAGAATACATTAAAAAGGAATACAAAGCGAGAGGAAGAGGTGTGGGTCCACTCCTTTCGTCTCGTACACAATATGATGAATGAATAATCAATGCAATGATTGTCTCCTTCCTCTATTTATATGAGAGGTTAGGGAGGCCAACAATATAAAGTGGGCCTAAACCCTTACAAGCAACCTATCTCTAAAAAGTAGGTCCACACATGTGAAGCACTCCACTCCAAAAGACACATTTCAAACTCCCAGGTCATGCCATCAACAAACAAGCCTCCAAGGCATGAATTCCCCACAAGATGTGTCCAATGCTCCTCCCAATCCATGTGCTCCTATGGGGCCACTCCACCTACATAATCACTCTTTCAACCAAGCAAGCATAAGTCAAGAACAAGCCTCCATGCAAGTGATCCAAGTGTTCACTTGCCATCTAGGGCTCAACACCCTCATCATGAATGCCTAATGATCCTCCTCCAAAGAAAGGCATCCTACAAGAAAGCAACCAACCTCAATGTGGCCAGTACAAAGAATATCACCATGATGTCTAAAAGTCTCCAACACTCCAAGGAAGAAAACCACATAAGCATCCATACAAGGTCTAGCAATCCAAAAGAAATCAACCTACACATGTGCATGTCCATCATGAAACAACCAAGGGTCATCCATACACCATGCACTCAGCATCACATGAAGCACCACCAAGCATGTTGTAAACACTCTCGAAGTAACCCTGAAATCTAATATGCACTTCCTCAAGCAAAGCCACCACCAAGAAGAGGCACATGGTGTGGTAAAGAAAATCTTAATAGTAATCGAAGGGTTTATCATATGCACACAAAAAATAGCTCACATAGAGTCATAAGATGAGAAAAATTATAATCAATGAACCCCGTTGTGCACAATAAAATTAAAGTATATCAATCATGACTTGGTATATCCACATGATAGCATTCCTACCAATACTATCAAGCACCTATTTTCAACCAATATTAGATCAGTGTTAATTTATGCTAATATGTTAAATATTGAGACAACTAGAGTCCTCCTTGATATCAACAACTTAAGCACATTTGATCTTGGACTATGACAAGATCAAAAATATGGATTTTTGTAGCAAAGTCCCTGATATTATTCTTTGTCAATATTTTTTGATGTTTTTTCTGGGAACTCGTACCATAAATGGAATGAGTCATGAAATTATTGAATGAGAGAATGTAAAAATAATCATAAAGAATGTAAATAAGGAGTGGTGTAAGGATAATGTGTGGAATGTTTAAGATAATCTAAATGTAGGAAGTATTTTCGATATGACTATTTATAAGTAGTTTAAAGATTTTAGAAAAGAAATACTCTACAAGTTTTACCAAAGATCACATAACTCTCATTTTCATTCTAGTGAGGATAAATATTGTCAATCATAACCCCCAAGATGCGCCTAATCTATATTGCCCCATCAGCACCATGTGTCAAAATGCTAATGTTATCCATGAAGTATAGTCATGGGGCCCCACAACATTATTGTCACATAGAATTGTTTGTTTTATGTTGCATGACATTAACAAGCAGCACCTCGACGTTATCTTTTGCACAACATTACACTATGTTCAACGATCTTTATCATATTTTGTTTCATTCTCTACCTTGGGTAATATATCAGTGTTTACTATCCATACAAGTTTCTACCCTTTACTTAAGTATACATCATATGTTATTTTGTATACTACAATTCCCCACATGATTAAAATATAATTTCACAAAATATAAGGCCTTTGCACTTGTGCTCTCAATTTTGTGAATATACAAGACAACATTAATATTTCCATAGTCAATATCATATACTAGGGGCAGCAAAAAGAAATATCACACCTACCCTATTCGTATTCTTACATTAAGATCTTTCAATAATTATTGTTGCAAATAACTGTATTTGTTCTTTTTAGGTTCTTACCGCAGCAAGGTTATTAGGATAACCTCTTGCCACAACTTGGTCATGTGTAATGAGTTGTATTACTAATCCAACTCTCACCTTATAACATGCATTTGCAAGGGTAGAAGTGTTGTTGATTATGTCAGACCCTCTATTCATATATTGAACAAAATTGTCAATAGTGAGATAAATGAGGATAATGAGCCAAACTATAATCACAAGCCCATCATGATAACTTGGAATGATCCTCAAGGAAACTATTATACATATTACAAGCCGGTGAGTTATTATTTTTAATAAAAAACTCCCATTTTCTCAAAGATTACAATAGTTGTTTAATTATAATATAAAAAAGACAATTGACAGTGTATATGAAAATATCGCTTTGAAAATCTTTGTGCTTATAAAAGTATTCTCAAAAATTGCACATCAAGGAAATATCTTTCAAACCCCATATGATCGAAAATGTAAAATTGCAAGAAAGATATTGGAACCACTCCCTACGAGTCTAATAGAGCTAGTAAGATTATTAAATATTATAAATAATTGATAAATTTATAAAAATAAATAATTGAAATTATAGAAATAAACCATCAATATTTAACCAAAATCAAGAAAGCTTCAAACCTCATGCCTAAAACACCTATAACTTTATGGATTAACATCATCCATAAAAATAAAAATAAACTTATGAATCAAATAGTGTTGACATAAATCAATGGAATTCCTACCTTAACAAACTCTTTTTCAAGTCTTTAAAGATATCTAGGCCACTCAGCTCTACAATGAAATGTTTTCAACTCATAATATAAAGTTTGGCATTGAACATCTTGCAAATGGCAACCCTAAAGGTTTTGAAGGGTACCAAGTTGAGATCATAAAACTTTGAACTTTGATCTTCATGTCTCATATCAAACATATTTTCAATCAAATTGTCAAGCAAGAATTCCCTTAAAAATGCNGCTTATACAAAACTTGGCTCACCAGCCTATAGAACATATTTACAATCTCTTTCAGAGCATGGTTTACATCGGGGCTCGGCCTTGGGGACACTACAATCAAGCACCTATTTTCAACCAATATTAGATCAGTGTTAATTTATGCTAACATGTTAAATATTGAGACAACTAGAGTCCTCCTTGATATCAACAACTTAAGCACATCTGAGCTTGGACTATGACAAGATCAAAAATATGGATTTTTGTAGCGAAGTACCTGATATTATTATTTGTCAATATTTTTTGAGGTTTTTTTCTGGGAACTCGTACCATAAATGGAATGAGTCATGAAATTATTGAATGAGAGAATGTAAAAATAATCATAAAGAATGTAAATAAGGAGTGGTGTAAGGATAATGTGTGAAATGTTTAAGATAATCTAAATGTAGGAAGTATTTTTGATATGACTATTTATAAGTAGTTTAAAGATTTTAGAAAAGAAATACTCTACAAGTTTTACCAAAGATCACATATAACTCTCATTTTCATTCTAGTGAGCATAAATATTGTCAATCATAACCCCCAAGATGCGCCTAATCTATATTGCCCCATCAGCACCATGTGTCAAAATGCTAATGTTATCCATGAAGTATAGTCATGGGGCCCCACAACATTATTGTCACATAGAATTGTTTGTTTTATGTTGCATGACATTAACAAGCAGCACCTCGACGTTATCTTTTGCACAACATTACACTATGTTCAACGATCTTTATCATATTTTGTTTCATTCTCTACCTTGGGTAATATATCAGTGTTTACTATCCATACAAGTTTCTACCCTTTACTTAAGTATACATCATATGTTATTTTGTATACTACAATTCCCCACATGATTAAAATATAATTTCACAAAATATAAGGCCTTTGCACTTGTGCTCTCAATTTTGTGAATATACAAGACAACATTAATATTTCCATAGTCAATATCATATACTAGGGGCAGCAAAAAGAAATATCACACCTACCCTATTCGTATTCTTACATTAAGATCTTTCAATAATTATTGTTGCAAATAACTGTATTTGTTCTTTTTAGGTTCTTACCGCAGCAAGGTTATTAGGATAACCTCTTGCCACAACTTGGTCATGTGTAATGAGTTGTATTACTAATCCAACTCTCACCTTATAACATGCATTTGCAAGGGTAGAAGTGTTGTTGATTATGTCAGACCCTCTATTCATATATTGAACAAAATTGTCAATAGTGAGATAAATGAGGATAATGAGCCAAACTATAATCACAAGCCCATCATGATAACTTGGAATGATCCTCAAGGAAACTATTATACATATTACAAGCCGGTGAGTTATTATTTTTAATAAAAAACTCCCATTTTCTCAAAGATTACAATAGTTGTTTAATTATAATATAAAAAAGACAATTGACAGTGTATATGAAAATATCGCTTTGAAAATCTTTGTGCTTATAAAAGTATTCTCAAAAATTGCACATCAAGGAAATATCTTTCAAACCCCATATGATCGAAAATGTAAAATTGCAAGAAAGATATTGGAACCACTCCCTACGAGTCTAATAGAGCTAGTAAGATTATTAAATATTATAAATAATTGATAAATTTATAAAAATAAATAATTGAAATTATAGAAATAAACCATCAATATTTAACCAAAATCAAGAAAGCTTCAAACCTCATGCCTAAAACACCTATAACTTTATGGATTAACATCATCCATAAAAATAAAAATAAACTTATGAATCAAATAGTGTTGACATAAATCAATGGAATTCCTACCTTAACAAACTCTTTTTCAAGTCTTTAAAGATATCTAGGCCACTCAGCTCTACAATGAAATGTTTTCAACTCATAATATAAAGTTTGGCATTGAACATCTTGCAAATGGCAACCCTAAAGGTTTTGAAGGGTACCAAGTTGAGATCATAAAACTTTGAACTTTGATCTTCATGTCTCATATCAAACATATTTTCAATCAAATTGTCAAGCAAGAATTCCCTTAAAAATGCGTTGACAATTCAATTGTCCCTATTTTCAAATCTGAAAACCAAAATGACTCAACCAATTACTACAGTATCATGATTATCCCCATTTTAGCAAAGTTATTTTACCTTATTTTTTTTAAATATAATCAATGGAGTGATAAAAATAATAAATAAAAAAAGGTCATAGGACATGCTCATTTCAAAAATCAGCATGCTATAATCTATCACCTTTTCACCCTTAGAAGTATCTTTGAGGATTGTACAAACAAAAAATACTTCATCTATTATTTCATTGATTTTAGAAAACCCTTTGACATTGTGCCTATATTTAAGTTGGGAAAAACATTAGAAAAAATAGGTATCCCTCTTGAGCTTTGTAAAGGTGTGATTAGGGTTTTACTGCAAGATATGATGTAATAATGAATGATCAATGGACATCCACTATCGGGTGCCACTTTTTTCTCACCCTCTCTTTTGGCATCTATACCAATGAAATTAAGCAATGCTTTGGTATTAATATGGTCAAGACATGATGTCATCCTCTTATATATTAATATTTTTCTTGCTAAAACTATTGATGATCTTCACGAGCAATTTGAAACTCTAACATTTCTTGCAAAAATTATGATCTTACAATTAATTTTGTAAAATCAAGAATAATATATATATATATATATATATATACTCTAATTTCGTATAGGGATAACACCTTTGAAGAGGTGCAATCCTGCAAATCGAAGCTAATCTAGAGCCACGAAGTCTGTGAGAGCGTGAAGACCTAGGCATTGTTGCCAATAGAGATGGATCGAAGAATTGCTAATGTGACACATCGAAGAGACAAAGGGGTTTCACTGAAATTAGGTATTGTTTTGGTTTAATTCCAAAGCAAGGTCAATTTTTTTTAATTGTAATTCCATTTTCAGCCACCATACAGTGATTTTCAACCATTGTTTTTAGCCTCCATTTCTAACCGTCATACGGAACAATGGTATAGTTATACGAAATTGTATGGAATTTCTCAAAAAAGTGCTATAAAAATCGATTTACAGCCCATAAGTCTTATTTCCCAGTTTTCTTGATAGTATAGGCGAATTGGAAACAAGTTGAAGCTATTTTTTTTCCTATATTGGTGCCCAAATTTGTAGATTTGAAGTTTTTACTGTTGATTTGTTATTTTTCAACAAATCAAAGGAGAAACTCATTATTTTGTGTTATTTATTAATAGATCTCAAGTATTTTGAGCTAGTGGCACATAGATTTGCCTAGATCTACATGTTTTTCAACTAGTTAAGAGCATATCAAAGTCTTATTGGGTTGGTGGTGAGCAGATTTGCCTAAATCTACATCTTTTTGGATTTATTATAAATCTGCAATTTTTCAACATATTAATCTTATCTCGGGTTATTTTTAACCTTCACCTATGGCATCTTTACCCATCATCATGCTAAAAGGGAGCCAAAGGTTCACAGGCAAGAACTACAAGACATGGAAGCAACGGATGCTGACCATTTTTTAGTACAGGTACCTGGCAAATAAGTGTCATTGGTAAACTTGCCATGCCTACAATGGCGAGTAAAAACCAAGATAAGTTTGATGAGAAAAACAAATAAGTTATGATCTTGATCGAGTCGTCTATGACAAATGAGATGCTTAGAGAGCTCCAAATAAGTAAGACTTCCTCAATGATCTAGACACATTTAAAATATTTGCATGAGACATCAGACAAGGGGAGAACTTTCTTCCTAAAGAACATGTTTCTTTAGATGATGATGGATGAGCATGCATCCCTCTAGGAGAATTTGCTCAGGATCAAACATATCTGAAAAGAGTTGATGGCCCTTGATCGAGAGATGGAGGAAGAAGACATGGTGGTAATCACACTGAAAAGTTTACCACATGCTTACGAGCACTTTATTGAGACCCTGGACATCACTTCTATGAATGTTGACCTAAAGTTTGATCAACTTTGAAATAAACTCTTACAATAGGACAGATGAAAGAAACAGTTCGATGGTAGCAATCAAACAAATGATTCTGAGCAATCTTTTACTTCCAAATTAAAGGGCAAAGGCAAATGGGCCAGGAAGAAAGGACCGACCAACGGTGAGGAGGTCACCAAGGATCAAAAGACCATCAAGTGACATTACTATGGCAAGGAGTGTCATATGAAGAAACATTGTAGAAAGGGATTGGTTGGTTGGAAAACCAACCAAGGAGGGTCTTAGCAACAGGCTCATATGACAGAGAAAATAGAGTAAACCTTTTATGCATTTATGGCCATGACACAAGCAAATCAATCGAGATAATCTGCTTGGTTCATCAATTCAAGTGCATCATGTCATTTCACCAACAGGAAATATTGGTTGTCAATGTGCACATCTTGTTGTTCCAAGGATTTAGTGATTTTCGATGGTGAGGAGTATATAATCGTTGGCAAAGGAAATGTGCAGATTTCCTTTGGAGGAAAAATATTAAACTTCCTCAATGTATATTAAATGCCAAGGATGGAGATTAATCTTCTTTTAGTTAGTCAAACTACGCAGCACAACCCCCAACTAGATGTCAACTCTTGCAATCACAAGTGCTACATAGTTGACAAAGAGACCAAGAACATTGTTGTTCTTGATGTTGAGGACCATAGATTGTTTGAACTGGTGGATATTGGATAGGTCAGAGAACATGCATTAGCATCCAATAGTGCAACATATATATATACACTACAGTGTCAAAAGAATGGGCACCTCAACCTGATCTACCTCTCTCAGTTGGCACAAGAGAATCAAGTGGATAGACTTCTTGACATTCAGAAGCATATCTAAGGAATTTATGGATCTTGCTAGGTGGAGAAGCAAAACAGAGAATCATTTGACGAAGGACAAGTGTGGAGAGCACAGAGTCCTTCAACTAGTTCATGCGGACATTTATGGACCAATGAACACAGTATCAATCACCAATGCCAAGTATTTCCTTTTGTTTGTTTACGATTACATTAGGAAAATGTGGATGTATTTTTTGACACTTAAATCTAATGTGTTTAATGAATTTCAAAAGTTCAAAGCGTTGGTAGAAAAAGAGTTAGATTACCACATTACTTCTCTTAGGTATGATAATGGTGGCAAATATTGTTTCAAATAATTCAATAACTTTTGTGTTAAACATGGGATCACAAAACAATTCACTACACCTTACACTCCACGGAAAAATGGAGCAGTTGAAAGGTGGAATTGTACTATTACAGAGATGGTCACATGTATGTTATGGAACAAGTGTGTTTCAAATAGGTTTTGGGCTAAGACAGTGTTCACAACAATATACTTGCTAAATAGATCTCCAACAATGGCGATGAAGCAGATGACTCTAGAGGGAGCATGGTCTGGAAGAAAGCCCAAATTCAATCATCTTAAAGTCTTTGGTTCTACTATCTACACTTGGATTCCAGTTGAAAAGCAAACTATGTTAGATCCAAAGAGAAAAAAGATGATCACGATGTACAGCGACAATAATAAATCCTAAAAATTGGTTGTTATTGACATGAATAAGGTGAGATTTAGTAGAGATGTTGTTGATGAGGAAGTTGGACCTTTCCACACTTCTCCCAAGTTCAAAATTATTGAACAACCAATGGTGAATAAGGATTCAAGTGTCAAGCTTTAGGAAACACAACCTAAGCGGGGGGAGAGATTATGAGCATGAGGAGTCTTCTAGGCCAGTAATTTCTTATCCAAATCGCCTGAATAAGCATTCAAATAACACATAAAAGTCAGGATGAGGAGAATCCCAATAAGAGATCCAAGTGATGGCACAACACCATTGGAGATGTTTGAATAGGTGAAACGATAGAGGAATAATCATCGAGAGGAAAGAGCATACAGAAACCAAACACGGTCAACTTTGTTTTGATGGCCAATGTTTACAAAATCTATGAGCCACAGTTGTTTGAGGAAGTGAAAGAGAGAAGTGAATGGGAAAAGGCCATGGCATCCGAACATGAGAGTTTGATGAAAAATAAAATTTAGGACCTCACATCTCTTCCACCAAGGAAGAAACTCATTGGTTGCAAATTGGTGTACAAGATCAAGTACAAGGAAGATGGTACACTTAACAAGTATTGTTATCGCTCAGTTTGTAGTTTAGGTCAAAAGGCTAAAGGATAAGGATCAAACTGGCGAAACAGGAACCTTCCCCACCCAATGTCACCACAATGGGGAGGTTCTTTCTATTTAGGGAGGTTAGCCCAGGGGAGACGTCCCCGGTAACCTCGGGTTTTGAAGAGGTTGAGATATAAGGTCAGAGTTAAAGTTTCCCCCTCACAGGTTACCACCAAAATCAGAAAGTCTGGCTAATCCGCCAATAATGAAGTATAGTTCCAAATGAGAACCCCTGCCCGTAACAAAGCAACAATAGAAAAATATGTAGGTAGGCTATATACAAAGGGTTAGCAGTTCATATGACCATCTGATATAATTTAAGCAATGTAAAGCAATAGATATTAATGAAATCAACGTTTAGTCAATTATCTATGGAAAGAGCATTAATTCATCAATAACTATCAAGATGACAAGCCGACAATGTATTCAATCAACACATCAATCAATAAATGCTTTAGATCATCACTCAATTGCTTACAAAATTCAAAATCTAGTTGCGTCAAAAATAACCAACTATGATGTCAGCCTTAGTTAGGGTTAGGGTTAGTTAGTTAGGGTTTCAAGATTTAGGGTTTAAAGAGTTGTTTTGTACACTAAAGCTTTAATGTTGAAGATCAAATCACTGCCTTAGGGTATATGGAGTCAAAAATAAGGGCACAAGGTCTCGGAAGGATGATAACTCAGAGACTAGAAGGTAGGTTTCTATCGTGCTGCAAAGGCATGTCCCTAGAATCAAAACCCTAGGGGAAAGAGGCATACTATGGTGTTGCTTAAGCAAGGCCTCGTGCTCTTTCCTCCTTCTCTAAATTGACTTGGCAAAACGGCTAGCTTAAAGCATAGATCTAAGGGAGAAAGTGTTGCAATGACAAGGCTTTCAAACCCTAAAAGGTGAAACCCTAGGTGTAGGCAATCTAGGCCTAGGACGTCTCCTCTTTTCATATTATAGGCTTCAACGCTAACTCAGAAGAAAGAAGACAAGTGTAGCAACGGCTAGGCTCTATCTTTTTTCTTCAATGGCTGAAAAATATTTCTCAACAAGGGGACATGTAACAATAACCTACTTGTGTGCTTGTTACCTAGGGTTTTAAATCAGCAATACAATAAGCAAATGCAAGAAATTATACCTACAACCATTTAAGAAGTTTTGTAAGAAAATTCACTTACATGTCATGAAGAAAAGCACAAGCAAACCCTAGTTGTAAGCCTTCCTTGAGAGAAATGCCATAAATGCAAAAAATATCCTTCAAATAGCAAGTGCGCCTCACTTAAGACAACAAAACTACCCTAGTAGGGTGCAAAAATCAGATCTCACAAGAGAGTGAGTTGTGTTATGTTCAAATGAGGGAAAAACATCCTAAATATATAGCATCTCATGACCTTTAATTTAAAATTGGGTCATTAAAAATAGCCGACAAGGCTAATAACCAAAATTATATTGTTTTTACATTAACTGCTAAGTAAAAGACATAAATGACCAAAAGGTGGGACGTCAAGCCCCTCTGAGGGAGATGTTGGCCCTTTTTGGGGCTAGTCCAACATCCAGAAGTCAGACGTTAGCCCTTTTAGGGCTCCTCCAAGCTGCCACACGTGCCAGTAATCCCATAAAACTGCCACACGTGCCAGTAATCCCATAAAACTGCCACACGCTCAAGATGGCGTCCAAGTCTCTTGGGTGGCGTCCTATCCATCAAGAGGAAACGTTCCATCTGAAGTGGGTCAACCGCCCTAGGCTAGTGTCCTAGGTGGAACATCCTTCTTCTTCTCTTGTGCAAAAGCTCATCATATCATTGTCATGTCTCTACCCCTGATGGGGTCCCAACAAGCATTTGATGGGCTCTTCAGCCCCATGGAGGTCCAAGCTAATCATCTCCCCATGTGTACCGGTCCATTGGTACCTGTCCGTCGGGCATGGTCCTGCACATCAAAAACATTGCCCTCCATGGGCTCATTATTCCTCGGGATCATAGCAATGTCAATCATATTTCATCATTAATTTTATCAAATGCATGCATAAGACCCCTAGCATATCATCTAATAGCTCAAAGACATTACACTGGCCTACCATACAAAGCCGAAGAAAAGACAAAGTGCCATGTTGGGCCAACATCCATAAGAAGAGGAAAGTTTCCAAAGGATATCATTCAAGCCATGTAATACAAGGTGGTATGGTCTAAGGATGTCCAGACACAGTGAAAACCAAGGGTGGGTATTATCTGTGGGTGTCTTTGTAGGAGGCGAGTTGTACCTGTCATGGATGCAGTTCTTTCCAATCTCTTTATTGCCTTTATTCTTTCTTTTATTTATTGTTTTTTCTTTCTTTTTTGCTTCAAGGTCTAACCAGAGGACACTTCCTTGGCGTGGTGACCAGAGCTGACAGTGTTACCCACAAGTATTTTCGCATAAATGATTAGGTTGGCTCGTGATGAGACCCCCTTTCCCTTGGCCATGCAACCAAGGGTCACTTCCCTAGCGTGGTAACCAGATAATGGCAATTTCATACTGCTAGATACCTATGAACATAATGGGTTGGCTCGTGATGAGACCCCCCATCCTCTTGACTAGGTCTTGTTTTATTGTTTTTCTTCGGGTCCCTCTTGTTTCTTATCGAGAGGCTTTTTATTTCCTTCTCAGGGATCCCTGGGCGAGGCATCTCTAGATTTTGTATCCTATGGATTTTATCTTTTACCAGTTGCTTTTACCTCCTCGACCTTTAGCCCCTTCTTCCCACAGGATAAAGTGTAACCCCTCAAACAGGTCATCCTAATGCCCCAACAAGGGAAATGGGATAGACAAAAGGGAGATAAGATGTAAGATGATAATATGGTGGGAGCAGACGATGGCTCTTCAAAACCCCCCTTGGTGGCTAACCAAAACCTATGGATACAAGCTTGCTAGGGCACCCCGTTTATCCCCCAAACTATGGTCAAGTGGGTTAGTGTAAGATCCAAGCAGTTGTCAGAAATGTAAGG
>JZKD02S1664361.1:25471-36463 GCA_000966675.3 Picea glauca
GAAGTTGGTAGAAGCTTCGGGTTAGGTAGAAATTAATTTTTTCCAACAAAAACGTGTCACGTTTTTCCACCATGGATGGCTTTTCCACAGACCTGCATATCGATATGCCTTCTTCGCTCCTTGTGATACAGAAAGATGCGAAAACGTGTCACGTTTTTCCACCATGGCTGCCTTTTCCACATACCTGCATATCGATATGCCTTCTTCGCTCCTTGTGATACACAAGGCTAGTGGTTCTGCTTGTATACGAATGAGGAAGTACAATTATTAGCCCCTCCGCTTTGTCATTGGATTTAAGTTTTATTCACATCCTTCCCGTGTTTGCAGATAAAGTAACGCGAAGATAAAGTTGGGCGCTGTAGTGAGGACTGGATTCTGGTGAGAACGTTACTTGTTAATTGAAAATTTCACGATGGTCTAGGTTTCTTTAAATACATCCAAGACAAATAGGAGTACTTACCACTGATGATGAAGTTGTGGGAATTCTATATCCTTAGCAATATTAATATAATTGGTGTATGTAGATAAAAAATATACATCCAAGAGAAATAGGAGTACTTAATTTTATATCCCTTCCAATATTAATATAATTGGTGTATCTAGATAAAAAGCAAAGATTGTATTCAATATTATGAAAACAAAAGTCAATTAACACGGATGATGTGCATGCTAAATATTTTTGTGTAGTGAACATTTTTTTTATAAAAAATGTTGAATGCAAATCTAAACAAAAATTTAATAATAATAATGATAAGAAAGTTGATGAATTGATGTAGCAAAGAAGCATTCACCCTTAACAATAGAACAAGATATCTCTCTAAAATAAAATTTATAGGTGTGACACTAATGGTGATGTATGCATTGTCACTAAGAGCAAAGGAAGAAGGAAATTGATGAATATATATAACAATTTAATTATGATGTCATATCATATAATGATAATGTGATAACTTTTATTGATTCTTTAGACTACCTTTTGAGATAAAATTTGGCTAGTAGTGTATAACTCTTTATCCTCCAACCATTGCATTAACTCTTTATCCTCCAACCATTGCATGCCATGATTGGAATGATTGATTTATTGACTAATCAATTTCTAGCTCCATTCCATCTTCTTCTCATTTGAATATATCTTCGAATTCAAATATTCATCCATTAAAGTGATGAACCTTTTGATTTATTCCACATCTTTGAACACTTTCCATTGTTTAATGTTATCGAGTATGGAAGATACATGGATAGCTTGAATGGAGTAAAATATGTGATCCAAATCAAGAAGTTAGTAAAATATGTGATCCAAATCAAGAAGCTAGTAAAAGATGTGATCGAAATAAAGAAGTTTCAAATTTATAGTTAATTGGGTAAGGTTGTCATTTCTTTTATTATTTTCATGGGGCACAACAATGGTTCCAAGAGTCAAATTATTGAGACAAAAAAATAATGAGTGGCACCTCTAAGGAAAGACTGTGCTCTACCTCGAGACTATGAGATTGTACTCAACATTCACCTCTTTGCATTCGCCAAAATGAGGTACATATATAGTTTTACAATGTGGTTAATCAGTTGTACGAAATGGGATTCGAGAACCAAATAAAGAAACAATCAAGACTCAATCTCAACTAGACGTAAACAATGAGAAACAAGAAGCCAAGAAAATAACTCTAAAAACTCACACAACTTAGAAACTTCTCCATTATTCTAACACTCGTCCTCAATGGATAATTTTATTTTCAAACAAACCTAATTTACATCTAAATAACTCATATGTTGTCTTTCCTTGGGGATTTCTAAAGATGTTAGCCATATTTTCATTAGTATTACAATAAACTAAATTTATCTCTCTTGACTGTATATTTTCCCTAACAAAATGATAATGAGTCTCAATATGCTTGGATATGGCATGGTACAATGGATTATTAGCAAGTTTGATGGATCTTTGACTATCACACTTGATAATCGTTGGAGTCCTTTGTTCTTCTCCTACATCCTGAAGAATTCACCTCATTTAGACGACTTCACAAGTAGCATTGCACAAGGCTTTGTATTGAACTTCAGTTGATGATAAAGACCGCTCCATGATATGACCCCTGATCCAATGCTAAATTTATAACAAGTAGTTGACTTTGTATCATCAGGATTTATGGCCCAATTTGACTCAAAATACCAAAATTAGTGGTTCCTTTAAAATATCTAAGTACACTTTTTGTTGCTAACCGGTGACTTTTATGTGGTTTGGTCATGAATTGACTCAAGATGCCAACTGAGTAGGATATGTATGGCCTAGTTTTGTTGAGATAGTTTAAAATTCCCAATAATTGGTGACACAATGTACCATCTACGTATTTTGTTCCATCATCGCTACACTGTTTGGCATTATGTTCTAAAGGAGTTGATATTGCTTTACACTGACTCATATTGAACCTGTTAAGAAGCTCCTTTATATATTGTCTCTGTGTAACTAGTGTCTGGCCAACGTCTATCCATTTTTCCAGGCCTAAAAAGTAATGCAATTTTCGAAGGTCTTTCATTTCAAAAACCCGTGAAAACTACGTTTTTATTTCAACAATCAATAGAGATGAATTCCTAATCATGATGAGATCATCAAAATACAAGGAAGTCAAAGCAACATTCCCCTTTTGATCTGAATTGATATAGAGATTATGATTACCCTTTCTTTTCATAAAACCTTTCTGAAGAAAGAAAGAGTAAATCTTTTCATAAATCAAAGAAATATTTCTATGGACTAAAACTTTTCATACCACGACCCCGGTGCCTGTTTTAGTCCATAGAAATATTTCTTTAATTTACACACTAGATGTTATTAACATTTATTTACAAATCCTTCCCGCTATATGAGATATACTTCTTCTTTTAGTTCCCCATTTAAAAAATCAAACTTAACATCAAATTGATGAAGTTTGCAATTATGTTTTGTAGCTAAAGCGATCATCAATATAATTGTATTGAGCTTAGATACAGGTGAAAATGTATCTTCGTAGTCAATGCACTTTTGTTGTGACTACCCCTTTGCAACCAACCTTGATTTATACTTATCTATACTTCCATATGCTTTAAATTTTGGTTTATACAACCATTTGGATCCTTTAATTCCCAAGTGTCATCTTTTTATTATGGACTCACACTCTTCCTTCACTGCATCTCTCAATTCCTTATGTTCATTGGCTTGATTAAAATTTAAAGCTTCTATGATATACATTACATTAGTCATCAAAACATAATATTTATACCTCTCAGGTAGGTTCTTCTTGGTGCTCCACTGCTATCACCTCTTTCTCTTCTCTATGGTGAATATTCTCCTCCTCTAGATGAATCTTCTCCTACTCTTGGTGAACTATGGTTGCTTGTATTTTCCATATCATTGAGTTCATCCTCCTGCCTCTTCTTGTGTTCAATACATGTTTGTTCCTTAACATTCTCATCAAGATGATATGGGATGTGCCATGCATCATAGCTGTCTACCTTATGACCTTCAACTACATTCTCATGAAATATTACATCTCTACTTGCAAAAAATTTATGTGTGTAAAGATCAAACATTTTGTATGTTTTATGATGGGAACAATAACCAGTGAAATGCACTTAATTGCTTTTGCATCTAATTTCCTCCTATCTTCTTTAGGAATATGAAAAAAATCTTTGCTTCCAAATATTCTTAAATAACTTACTGTAGGTTTATAACCAAAAATGGCTTCAAAGGAATTCTACATCTCATTTAATTGGACCACATCTCATTACTTTATTTTTTACTTAATGAGAACTTTTTTTCTCAAGTAATTGGCCCACATCTCATTACTTTTTTTGTTCTTTCATTTTCTATAGCACAATAATCATGAGTTTTATTCATTACCTCTACATGGATACCTTATCCAACCATATTGTACAAACCCATATAGAGTGTTGTTGTTCATGATGAAACTTTATTTATAGTGCCTTTATTATAAAACATTGGACATTTCATCCAATTGGTCAATTCTAGGCCACTTGTGAAAATGTTCTAAGAGTTTCACAAATCATTTTCCTTCAGGACCATGCACAACCTGGTCTTGGAGGACCCAAAGATATCCACTTTCGATAATTTATTTATTTCATTGCTCAACATTGTTCTCACCTTCAAAACATAAATATAGGTTTTGTTATCATATGTGGCATCCATTTCCATAATCTATGTCCATGGAGTTCAATATTGTGNTTACATGAGAAATGATATTTCATCTAAAGTTGTGGGAATTGGTAGCATTCGAATTAAGATGTTTGATGGAACTGTTAAAATACTAACTGATGTAAGACATCTACCTGATCTTAGGAAGAACCTAATATCTTTGGGAGTCTTAGACACAGGGGGTTACAAGACTATTATTCAAGGTGGAGTTATGAAGCTCTATAAAGGAATTCTATTGGTTATGAAAGCAAAGAAGGTTGGTGACCTGTTTCTGTTGGAAGGAAGGATTGAATCAGATCATCCAACAACGGTATCTGAGAACGACATTGATTTTGTTTAACTATGGCATCAATGGTTGGGTCATATGAGTGAACAAGGATTAAAGGTATTAACTGATCACAAGTTACTTCATAGTATAAATTCTTTAAAGTTAGATTTCTGCAAGCACTATATTTATGGAAAACAAAATAGGCAAGGATTTAAAACCGGAAGACACACTAGTGAAGTAATCCTAGACTATATCCATTTTGATGTTTGGGGACCATCCTCTACTATTTTATATGGAGGATCATCATATTTTGTAACTTTTATAGATGATTTCTCTAGGAAGGTGTGGATGTATACGTTAAAGAGTAAGGCTGATATATTTACAGTTTTCAAGCAGTTTCGAGCTTTAGTGGAAAAGAGCATTGGTAGATCTATTAAATGTTTGGGAACAGATAATGGTGGTGAATTTACGTCAATGGAGTTTGAGAATTATTGCAATGGATTTTGGATCGATAGGCATAAAACAACTGGCTATACTCCTCAACAAAATGGAGTTGTTGAATGGATGAACATGACTCTTCTAGAGAGAGCAAGGAGTATGCTAAGTAACACCAACTTGCAGCAGGAACTGTGGGTATAAGTTGTATCTACAGCTTGTTATCTGGTGAATTGATAACCATCAACAACAATAGTATGAAAAACTCCTGAAGAGGTATGGGCAGGTCATCCCTGTAATTATTCTAATCTTAAAGTTTTTGGTTGGGATTCCTATGCTTTAATTCTGAAACATCAGCATTCTAAATTAGATCCAAAATTAAAAAGTCTTATCTTTCTTGGATATGGTGATGGTACTAAAGGGTACAGTTTGTGGGATCCTACTACCCACAATATCACCATTAACAAAGATGTAATATTTGGTGAATCATCTCTTATCAAATCAAATGTAGATGTTCAAATGAAATAGGGAGAAGCACCAAAGTATCAACAAATTCAGTTTGAAACTAATGAAGGTGAACATGAACATGTTTCAGAATATGTTCATGGAGATTCTCCTGCAGCAGAGGAAGATATGGTTGATGATGACAGTCAACACATTGTGGATGAGCCACAAACTTCCCTAAGGAGGTCTACATGGGTCAAAAATCCTCCAAGAAGGTATGATGATTTTGTTTGATTAGTTTCTTTAAGTACTAATGATGATGAACCTTCGTGCTATCAGGAAGCTGTGAAGGTTTCAAACAATGATAAATAGAAAGAAACGATGAAGTATGAAATGAAGGCATTAGAGAGGAATGTTACATGGGACCTGGTAGAACTTCCAAGAGACAGGAAAATTGTAGGTTGCAAGTGGGTATACAAGTTGAAGAAGGGTGTTGATGATAAGGTGGAAAGGTACAAGGCAAGGATGGTTGCGAAAGGATATTCTCAAAAGGAAGGTATTGACTTTCATGAGTTTTTTTCACCAGTTGTAAAGATTGTTTCAATTCAAATTGTGTTAGCATTAGTTGCATTACTTGATTTGGAGTTGGAGAAACTAGATGTTAAGACTGCTTTCTTACATGGAGATTTGGATGAAGAAATTTACATGGAACAACCGGAAGGGTTCATTCAGAATCATAGCAAGAAGTTTGTTTGTAGGCTCAAGAAATCATTGTATGGTCTGAGGCAGTCACCCAGACAATGGTACAAGAAATTTGACTCTTTCATGGTGAGCCATAATTATACAAAGAGTGAGTATGATCATTGTGTCTACTTTAAGAAATTGAATAATGACATACTCATTATCTTAGTATTGTATGTTGATGATATGCTTTTAGAAAAAAAACATAACTGAGATCAAGAGGTTAAAGGCTCAGATGGCTAGGACATTCAATATGAAAGATCTAGGAGTAGCAAGGCAGATTTTGGGCATGGAGATATTCAGAGACAGGAGGAATGGTAAGCTTTGGTTGTCACAACAAAAGTATGTTGAGAAGATACTTTCGAGGTTTGGTATGAATGATATGAAACCAGTTTCAGTCCCGTTGGCTTGTCATTTTAATCTTTCTTCAAGTTTATGTCCTAGTACAAAAGAATAAAATGAATATATGTCTCGAATATCATATGTTAATGCAGTAGGAAGTCTAATGTCTGCGATGGTTAGTACAAGGCTAGACATTTCACATGCAGTTGGAGTTGTTAGTAGGTTTATGCAAAATCTAGGTAAAGAGCATTGGGCAGCAGTGAAATGGGTGCTTCAGTATCTAAGGGACACAAGTGATTATTGTATCACCTATAACAGTGGTTGTGAATCATTCTGTGGATATGTTGATTCTGATTTTGCAGGTAATTCGAACAAGAGAAGGTCGACTTCAAGGTATTTATTTAATCTTATAGGTGGAGCTATTAGTTGGATGTCAATGCTATAGAACATTGTTTCTTTATCCACTACCAAAACAAAATATGTAGCTTATTCACATGTTTGCAAAGAGGCAGTTTGGTTGAAAGGTTTTTTTGGTGAGTTTGGAAGGATGCAAGACAAAGTAAAGCTACTTTGTGATAGTAAGAGTGCTATTCACTTGGCTAAGAATCTAACCTATCACAGTAAAACAAAATATATACCTATCAAGTACCATTTTGAAAGACAGGTCATTGATGAAGGTGAAGTCTCTCTTGAGAAAGTGCATACAAAGAAGAACTGTGCATACATGTTCACAAAACCAGTACTCTTACAAAAGCTACGATGGTGCTTGGCTTTTCTTGGCTTGTAGAAAAGGTGATGAACAAAGGAGGAGTAAGGTAAGGTATCAGGCTAATTGTTGTCAAGGTGGAGATTGTTGGAAACAGTGACAACAAATTCTTCCATGAATAAGATTGCAGATCCTATAATCTAGCATTGGTTGTAACCAATACGACCAAGTTAGAATATGGATGAGTTTACATTTAATAATCAATTTCTAATGTACATTTCTATAAATTGATGTATGGCTATAGAGGCTATGAGAGTGACATGAGTGTGAGCCTGTTGTAATCTCCTTGATCTGAACAATAAGACAACCGATACCTATGCTTGGTGGATGTAGACCAACATTTGGGTGAACCACTTAAATTGTTGTGTTTCTTGTCTACATTCTTATTGATTATCTTATGTGATATTTGTGTTTCCGTATTTTCACCTATAACATCTTGTAATTATCCTTAGATGATAAAACATATCCCTACTACCCCTTGCAAAACAAGGACTCAACCTTGTAATTATCATCCATAATGAATAAGGTTATAGCGTACAAATCCATCTCTTTGTTCCCTCATGAAATTTGTCTTCCATGAAGTTGTAAAGAAAGCTTGTTTTTCCTTTTGTATATGGAACAATTTATTACTCTCTGACACGTTCATGAGTAGCTTTAGAATTGAAAGTGATAGTGGCTTTATGATTTGATTTTTCCGTAGTTCAAGTACCTCCCACCTCCCAATGTGTGTGTCTCCATGATTCATTCATTTTATTGTTGTAAATGCACTTGATTGGGTCGGTTATGTACTGCACAAAGGAGTTGAAGCCTTTGACAGATCGAGGGCCTCTCAGAGTGATAAATCTACCATGACTTTTTCCATAATCACTAGATGTGTGTACAGGACACTAAAGATAATTGTCATAATCTTTGAAACATGTTGTTCTCTCCTTAGTGCATCAGACATTCTAAGTAGCCTACTCCTTGACATAGTTAAAATATTCAATTAGGAAAAGTGTGAGATCCACTTGAAGGATTATGATGGACTTGACATACACTTAGCAATGGTCGACTTTCTCTTATCAATAATGTGAACTCGGTCTAACTAGGTGTCATCCTTTCATCTGATCACCGCACAATATTAATTTATATTTTCTTTCTTGTTGCTATAATCGACAACCAGGGAGGATGAGGGGCCACGGGGTACAAACTTTTGACCATGCAATCAACCACAATTATCCTCTTTGTTCAATGGTTGGTGCTCTTGTCTCCATCGATTAGCAGGATTTTCAAGAGGGAGAGAAGGTAAGATTAATAGAAATTGTATGCAATTCTGCGTCTTCTCGACATCGATATTTTCACCCATATCCGAGAGAGAAGGTAAGATTTACAGAAATTGTATGCAATTCCACATCTTCTCTACATCGATATTTTCACCCATATCCCAGTATCTCCAAGTATCTCCCAGTGGACATTCATTCTTATAATGTCGTTGTTTGCACTTGGACATAGATATGGGGTAGTTTCCCTCGATAGTAGTGCCAACACCCTTTGACAATCATGACCATCACATTTAACATATCCACTGATTTCAACTAGTAAAAAGGGTCTAGTCTTCGATGCCCATGAAATCAGGTTCGTGCTCAGTTGAAAAACATATCCTGATGTGCTTTTCCTGTCATCTAGGCTGCCTACAAAGTCACTATCTGTGTAACCAGAGAATTGATTACTATCAGATTTAGTGTACCATAAACCGAAATTTATTGTTCCTGCTACATATCTCAAAATTCGTTTTTCCATTTTCCAATGTGAATCTTTTGGTGATTCCATGAATCTGGAAACAAGGCTAGCTACATACATGATGTCAGGCCTAGTTGTTGTAAGATACAAAAAACTGCCGACTAAACTTTTGTATAAAGTAGAATCCACTGTGGGACCTTCATCTTTCTTTCTCAACTTTGTGCCTAAAGGGATGGGGGTTTCTGCTGAATTGCATCCTTCCATGCGAAACCGTTTGATGATGTTTGTTGCATACTTTTGCTGACAGACAAAAATTCCTTTGGCTGATTGATGAACCTTAATGCCTAAAAACTATTTCATTATGCCAAGATCTGTCATCTCAAACTCAGATTGCATGGCATGTTTGAAATCTGTTAGCTCTAGATTTCCTGTGTAAATCATGTCATTAACATATAAACATACATTTAGTATTTTACCGTGCTGATCTATTTTGGTATATAGTGTTGGTTCATTTTGACTTCTGTTGAAGCCACTTTTGATCAGGTAGGTGTCAATTATGATGTACCAAGCTCTTGGAGCTTGATTTAAGCAATACAAGGCTTTCTTCAACCGATACACTTTGGTTGGGTGCTCTTGGACTTCAATCTAGGTGGTTGATCGACATAAACTTCTTCTTCTAAAAAACCATTTAGGAATGCTAACTTGACATCCATTTGGTAAACTTGCCATTTGTGTTGTGTTGCTATGGCCAATAAAGTCCTTACAGTGTCTAATCTTGCTACTAGAGAAAAAGTTTCACCATAATCAATACCTAGTTGTTGTGAGAATCCTTGGGAAACAAGTCTTGCCTTGTTCTTTTCAATCTGTCCTTTTTCATTGAGTTTAGTTTTGTAAACCCACTTGACACCAATACTCTTTTTGTGTCTTGGAAAATCAACAAGATCCCATGTCTTGTTCTTCTCGATGGAGTCAATTTATTGGTTCATGGCTTGAACCCAATGTGGCTCCTTAGTTGCTTCCTTAAAGGATGTAGGTTGACATGACATTAAAGAAAAAAAGTTATGTTGCTCAAAGTCATCCAATTGTTGATGGATTTCTCTCAAACTTTGAGTTCTCTAATTCTGTGGTTCAGAGAATGATTCTCTGCTGGAAGTTGAGTTATCCTGTGAGTTATCTGGTTGTCCTTGTACCTGTAATCTTGGAAGAGAAGTTGGAGGTACTTGTTGTTCTGAATTTTCTTTGTTTTCAGAACTTGGCAGCAATAGATTTTGACTGTCCACTTGCTGATTTTCTGAATCATTCCAGAATTTATTTTCCAAAAATTGTACATCTTTGCTGAGAATTAACTTCTTGGTGATTGGATTGTAAAGCCTGTAAGCTTTAGATGTTTCACTGTATCCAGTGAAAATACATTTTTCACTTCTGTCATCAAGCTTCTTCCTTAATTCAGAAGGTATGTGTGCATATGCTATGCATCCAAATGTCCTTAGATGAGCTACATTGAGATTTGTCCCACTCCATTCTTCTTGGGGAACTTTCATCTATAGACTGGAGGTTGGTGATCTGTTCAAAAGATAAACTGAGCATGCTACTGCTTCAGCCCAACAAGTCTTTGACATACATTTTTCTTTGAGAAGTGTTCTTGCCATATTCATGATGGTCTGATATTTTCTTTCAGCCACTCCATTCTGCTGTGGAGTATACCTTATTGTTGCTTGCATGATGATGCCTTGAGATTGGAAAAAATTTGGAAATTCTCTGGAGTTGTATTCTCCTCCTCCATCTGACCTGAGTACTTTGAGAAATTTTCCACTCTGTTTTTCAGCTTCTGCTTTGAATTCTTTGAATTTTGTAAATGATTCAGACTTGTGTCTGAGAAAATAGATCCATATTTTCCTGCTGAAATCATCAATAAATGTTAGAAAGTAAAAAATACCACCTATTGACTCTGTTTGCATTGGTCCACATAGGTTAGTGTGAAATAGTACAAGATGTTGTTTGGCTTGATTGGAAGACTGTGGAAAACTAGTTCTCTTGTGTTTTCCAAGTATGCAAGACTCACATGGGGGAATTTGCTCTTTAAAGATAGGTAGACCT
>JZKD02S1664361.1:93907-119652 GCA_000966675.3 Picea glauca
AACGCAGTTTCTCCCAAGATTCTGCAAACACTCAGACCCCTTGAGGGATTTTATCTTTCTTCTCCCATAGATGGAGAATATGGATGCCTCCTACTATCCTTCTGCCTCAAGCAATCTCTTGTTGAGTCTTTCTGGGTGTTCAGAATCCCAGCGAAGATCACTCAGTGAATTCTTCCTCTAAGTTCCAGAATTCAATAAGTTCTCTTCACTTATGTGCCTATCTTCACACTTCCTCGATGCCCTCCTGGTGGAGTATCTTCACAGAACTTCCAATAGTTTTGTCCCGTCTGTGCACCCTATGCACTTGCTGGATGCCCTCCTAGCAGAGCTTCTCAAAATCCTTAGTGATTCTGTTTCTTTTGAACCCCCAACAGAGTTCCTCTCCTCTGTGCACTCCTTGCACTGGCTCAATGCCCTCTTGGCAGAGCTGTCAGAATCCTCAGTGATTCTAGTCCTCCCTTCTAAACTTCTCAACAGAGGTCTTCCTCAAATGCATCGTAGTGCATATGCTCAATGCCCACTTGGCAGAGCTCTACAGAATTCACAGCAGAATTCTGTCTGCAACTGTGTCTCTCATACACAGACTTGCCTCCAAGGTATTCAACAACCTTGATGTCTTCTCCTAAGTTGATGATTTCAGCTTCTGTGTCACAGTACGTCTTTGTCTGACTCCGCAGAGTTTAGAAGTCCATCCTCTGTGCACTGGTATTCAGAGACCGCAACACTCTGTCATGTCCTCCTGACATGAAACCTCAAAGACCTCTCAAGCCTGAAATCAAACACACTCCTGCAAATGCCTAACATAACATACATCTATAGGATATATAAGAACACACACAAACATCCACATAACACAGAATTCATGCAGGAAAAACTGCTCTGTTATATTAACAATGGAAAATGCCTGTAATTACAATGGTGTTCCTGAGCTCTCTCTGGCTCTTCTCAACTCAACCTCTACTCATCTAACTCAAAATGAGATCTCTAAATCTCTTTTACCTGAGGGGGCTCTTAGGGCACTTCCCTCCAGATTCACCTACCCTATTCAATTACAATAAATGGTTGTCTAGTCCAGCAGCTAGATCTAGATCTCAACCGATCTATCATTAAAGCCGATCTACTTAATGCATGCAGAAAGGTACGTCTTCTATGGATCACCAGCCTAAACTCATTAATTACATTCAATTTCTAATTCAAATGAGGTTGCGTCTCTCTCTTTTTCTTTGAATGCATACGCTCGACGTGGCTGGCTAACTGGATGGATGACGTGGAGAGATGCTCCTGCATCAAACTCCTCAGCTGCAAAATCATGAGCTCCTTCTCATGTGCTTCCCCTCTAAGCTGTTGGAATCCTCCTAGATCCCAAATCATCCTTTGGAGATGTTCAACTGCTACCTTTTGTTGTTGTTGCTTCTTCTGCGCTACTGTTGTTGCTTCTTCTCTTCTGCTCAGCTGCTCCTTGCTGGCAGTTTCTGCTAATCGGATCATCAACTCCATGATCTCCTTGATCACTTCGTCCAGCTGCTCCAATGGCTAGCTCATCTCTTGCAGTCTCCTCAGCTGCAATTTTTTTTTGTAATTGGGTATATCATCACGATCTCCCATGCCTCCTTCTTCATCTTCCAACCTCACCTGTTGGATGTGCCTTCCTTGCACTCTCACCCTTTCTTCAAGGGATTCCATCTGCTTCCACAGATCAACAAAGCAAATGTTGTCTTCTCCTTCTTCCTCTGCTTCTGCAACCTCCCATGTTGTAGTCTTTTTAGCTTCCTGGCTGAAAATATTGAGCCATTCCTCAGAATGCTCATCTTCTCCTTCTGCTTCTTCGGCTGTCAGCTTCAAAACTACATCTTTCTCAGCTTCTTGGCTCAATTCATTCAACCATTCCTCAGAACGCTCATTCTTCCCTTCTTCTTCTGCTTCTTCTTGGGCAGTTTCAACCACCTGCTCCAATTTCTCCTTGATAGTCATCGTCAGTTGTGACTATTCTTCTGTTGTTGTTGCATCATCTACAACACAGACTTATGACTCCTCCTGGGCACATGGTACGAATACTCCAATTCCCCCAATCATCAGAATATCACCCTGATCTTCCTCCTCTTCTATTAGCTGCCCCTGCTAATCAAAATTCATCTCTGGATTTGTGAGACCCTCAGATAGTCTCATCTACTCATCCCTGCTCACCTGGAAATATGGGATGCTTTCGCTTCCCTCCTGGAAGACTATCAGATCAACCAATCCCATCTTCATCAACAACCCTTGCTGAATTGAACTCTCCTCCGAGTCCATGAGACTTTCAGCTAGTCTCGTATTCTCATCTCTGCCCACCTAGCAGTCCAGAATGATTTCGCTGCCCTCCTGGCAGTCTTCGAGATCCCACAATGACCTCTTATTGTTTCCCTCCTTGAAAATTGAAACGCCTTGACCATCCTCCTGATAGTCTGTGAGATCCCGCAGTGATCTCAATTCGTTGCCCTCCTGGCAATTTGAAATTCCCTGGCTTTCCTCCTGACAGTCCATGAGATCCCGCAGTGATCTCGACTCGTTTACCACCTAGCAATTGGGAATTTCTTCTCTACCCTCCTGGCAATGCTTGAGATCATCAACTGATCCCCATTCAAATTCTTCATCATCGAGACCTCTCCCAGTCTCTAGTTACATACCTCAATCGTCCTGTTAACAACCTCCACTGTCTTCTGACCATCAACTCCTTGACTGGCCATTTTGATTTTGGCTTCCTTCATGGGCCATTCACGCATCTGTCTCGGCTTCTTATTCTGCCGCATCCGCAGTTCCAGCTCCTCCATATTTTCCCTAATATCGACAAGTTCTTTCAATCTTTCAGCTGGGCTCATCAGCTCTGGCTTCTTCTGTTCAACAGACCTATGGTGTTCAGTAGCCATCTTGCTGTGTCTATTTGACTCCCTAGCAAATCTGCTGCTATCACTCCACACTAAGAGTGTTTTCAGCTTCATCCTCCTACAGTCTCCCTGGCTGTCTTCCCGATTGTTGTCTACCTGCAAACAATCCTTACAGAGTCCTCAGCAACTCTATCTTCTTTCACCTTAAGTATACATATGAATTTCTTTATCTAATACCACTTGATGTGCATCAGAGTGCTCCTTATCTCTTATGCCTCTTCCTACCTGAAATATACAAGCAAGAAATTAGCTCTAATACCACTTGATGCAGTAAGGGCATGCACAAGGATACCCCGCAGGGTCTCTGCGTACACCTCCTGCTCTGAGGATCGTTCAAAACCCTTTACGCTAAGCCTTCAATGGCTCCTTGGATTCCCTCGGGAATCTCTGCTAAAAATTGACCCAGTCCATAGGTCCTTTCTTCGTTTCTCACGGCCTCTGCACTTTACCATGGTTGTCCCCAACTCAGTTTTTGGGTTCAGGATTTCGTGCTTCCTGTTGTTGAGATTTCTTGTCCTCTCGATTCCCTGATCACCGATGAGCGCCTTTTCACCGAAGCGCACCCCTCTACCTTATCTTTTGGTCCATGTGACCTGCACGTATATGACCGCAGTGATACTCTTCATCGAGGTTTCGGACTTTTCGATGCCAAATTGCAAACACCCTCTGGATCTGTGATCCTCCGATTCCCAACATGCTTTAACCTCAGCTAGCCCTCCTGGCTCAGCCCTTGGTACATGTGACTATCACCCCGTGACCACATTCTTACCCCCGTCAAGGTTTCGGGGTTTCTTATTTCTAAATGCATACACCCATGGGATTCTCGACTCCTCGAATCCTGACTCTCTGCTGCACTGACAATTGGCTTCCACTAAGGATTTTTCCTTAGCCCTGATGTGCTGACAGTTGTCCCCCACTGATCGGGGTTTTGCGTTACGCGATTTCGAAGTGCACAAATAACTTGTCACCAGGATCTTCGATATCCCGATGAGCCCAAACACCAATCAACCAATCCCTGTCGGCCCTTTCCCCGAGCTCTAGCCCTTTCCGGCTATACCATGGTCCATGTGACCACTACCATATGACCGCAGCCATACCTCTCGTCGAGGTTTCTTCTCCTCCTCATGAGGACTTAACTCCCTCGCAACTTCTGCAGATTCGACGACTGACGAGAATCTGTTCCAGATCTAACGGCTCAGATCCCTTCTCCTGCGTGCCTACTCCAGAGGCTAAACTCTGGACAACTCCTCCCGATCCAACGACTGACAGGATTTCTTTGTGCTATCCGATGGCTGTCGGTCCCCACCTTCTGTAGGCTCCTCCTAAGCTCATCCTGGACATAAAATCCTCAATGGTCCAAATCTCCCCTTCTCCAACCGATCTGACGACTGTTGTTGCTCCCTCCTGAGCTTATGCACTCCTTCTTCCCAGACATGGAAGAATTTCACGTTCCCAAAGGCTCGACCTTTGCGCTCTTTCCTCTTGCGAACTCCTCGACTTTGAGCTTCACCAATGCATGTGAAAATGCAGTTCCTTCAGAGCTTCTTCAAACACTTAGACCCCTTGAGGGATTTTATCTTTCTTCTCCCACAGATGGAGAATATGGACGCCTCCTGCTATCCTTTTGCCTCAAGCAACCTCTTTCTAAGTCTTTCTGGGTGTTCAGCAACCTAGTGAAGATCCCTCAGTGGATTCTTCCTCTAAGTTCCATAATTCAAAGTGTTCTCTTCACTTCTGTGCCTATCTGCACACTTCCTCAATGCCCTCCTGGTGGAGTATCTTCTAAGAACTTCCAGCAGTTCTGTCCCTTCTGTGCACCCTATGCACTTGCTCGATGCCCTCCTGGCAGAGATTCTTAGAATCCTTAGTAATTATGTTTCTTTTGAACTCCCAGCAGTGTTCCTCTCCTCTGTGCACTCCTTTCACTGGCTCAATTCCCTACTAGCAGAGATCTCAGAATCCTCAGTGATTCTGGTCCTCCCTTCTGAACTTCTCAAGATAAGTCTTCCTCAAATGCACCGCAGCTCATATGCTCAATGCCCACTTGGAAGAGCTCTACAGAATTCACAGCATAATTTTGTCTTCAACTGTGTTTCTCATACACAGACTTGTCTCCAAGGTATTCAACAACCTTGAGGTCTTCTCCTGAGTTGATGATTTCAGCTTCTGTTCCACAGCACATCTTTGTTTGACTCCATAGAGTTCAGAAGTGCATCCTCTGGGCAATGGTATTCAGAGACCCCATCACTCTGTCATGTCCTCTTGACATGAAACCTCAAAGACCTCTCAAGCCTGAAATCAAACACACTCCTGCAAATGCCTAACATAACATACATCTACAACATATAAAAGAACACACATAGACATCCACATAACACAGAATTCATGCAGGAAAAACTACTTTGTTATATTAACAATGGTGTTCCTGAGCTCTCTCTGGATCTTCTCAACTCAACCTCTACTCATCTAACTCAAAATGAGATCTCTAAATATCTTTTACCTGAGGGGGCTCTTAAAGCGCTTCCCTCCAGATTCACCTACCCTATTCAATTACAATAAATGGTTGTCTAGTCCAGCAGTTGGATCTAGATCTCAACCGATCTAGCATTAAAGATGATCTACCTAACGCCTGCACAAAGGCACGGCTTCTATGGCTCACCAGCCTAAACTCATTAATTACATTCAATTTCAAATTCAAATGAGGTTGCGCCTCTCTCTTTTTCTTTGAATCCATACGCTCGGCGTGGCTGGCTGACATGGAGAGATGCTCCTGCATCACCTTTCCTTTGCAGCCTGTTTCGATAGATTCTCCTTCTCAGCAGTGGGGCCTTGATATCATAGGTCCAATCAATCCGCCATCCTCATAGAAACATAAGTTTATCATAACAGCCACAGATTATTTCACCATATGGTCTGAAGCTGTCGCATTAAGAACTGTGAATACTAGTCAGGTAATTGCCTTTCTAAATTCAAATATTATCACTCGTTTTGGTATCCCTGATTGTTTAGTATTTGATAATGCTTCTTACTTTTCGTCTCTTGAGATGAGCGAATTCGCTTTAGAAAAAGGAATTAAATTGAAGTATTTTGCCAGCTACTACCCCCAGGGCAATGGTTTGGTAGAATCAACAAATAAGAATCTGATTAAAATTATCAAGAGAACAGTGGCTGAAAATCACAAAAAATGGCACAATGCACTTTTAAACGCAATATGGTTTGATAGGGTAACACCAAAAACTATTGTAGGTAACTCCCCCTTTTTTCTCATTTGTGGCAGAGAAGCAATTCTGCCACCACACATTCTTCTTCCCTCACTTCAGCTATCGCATAAAATATAAGGAGAAGACTGTCCCCCTTTGGAAAACCAGATTAACGCTTTAATGAATCTAGAAGAGGTAAGAGCCCAAGCTAAACATAAGTTAGATCAGCATCAACTAGTGGTCAAAAGCTGGTTTGATTCCAACTCTGCCTCTGATAGGAATTTCGAAGTAGGTGATCTTGTCTTGAAATGGGACAAACCGCATGAGGGAAAGGGAGAGCACACAAAATTTCAGAACTTATGGCTTAGACCATTTTTAATTGCTGAGAAACTGGGTCCCAGCTCTTTCCGATTGCAGAATCTAGAAGGACAGCCTGACACCTATCCGGTGAATGGCCAAGCTCTGAAAAGATATTTCACTTGAAGACAACCCTTTGTATACTATGTACATATATTTTTCTTTTGTTTGCTTTTCTTTTGATGTTTTGGTTTTGATCTTTTTCCTTTGTTCTTATCAGTTTTGCTTTTGGAAATACACATACCTGAATGATAAACTATTCAGGCAAAGAAAATAGAAAATTCTTTCACTAAAATGACTACTGAAACATTGTATAAACATCAATTATATACCTGTGAAATTTACATCTGTATTGAAAAAAAATTGTTGTTTGAAAGAAGTTAATTGATTTCGATCTATGAGTAAAGCCTGTCACGATCATCTATTATCTTCTTACGCTGTCCCTGTTCCTTAAGGGAATGAATCAGAAAGATGTATCCCTGCCTTAGAAATTTGGTTTTGTAAACAAACCACCTCTGGATATTAATGAAGGACAGTTCTAAAAACTTCTGTTGAGGTCTTTAAAAAATATGCTAAAATATCATAATTTTCAGCGTCACCCCGCTCGACTATATATCTTTAAAAAACTAATAAAAGAGTTGTGGGAAGTGCTTGTAAACCCGTCGGGATGTTGAACAGGTCTACTGGCAGTGGGTAAATGCATGCATGACGCAAAAAAAACTTCGTCAGGGTACTGAACAGGCCTGCTAACAGTGAAGCAATGTCGGGTATATGAAAATTTGCAAATATGAAACCTCTTAATCTTAAAAATTTCCTTTATTCTCATCTGGAACTTCTTGGCAGGATACGGATATCAGAGTGGGTTAAATGACAACCCCGTCGAGGCTATGGATGCCTACTGGCAGAAATGGATCTATAAACAGTATTGGGGATTTTATCTTTAATATCCTGGCTCTCTTGTCTTAAGACTGTTATCAGTTTCCATCCTCTAAACACTGCTAGAATATTTGGTCATTGATGATGTTTAAACAATTTTCTGGTTATTTCTGTTGGAATTATTCTTGTTATCCTAATCTAAATTTGTTCTTTTGGCAGAGATAACTGCTTCTACCAGTGTGTCACCATTGTTGGCAGCCAATTCACATTTTTATCCTATCCTTATGATCTTCCTACACCAATGTTTTTCAACTCTTCATTTTCATCGCAATCTTCGGAATAAAACAACACCATTATTTTTGCGCAATTTGCACACCTGCCTTTGTTCTTGTTTTCACGACTGCAAGCGTGCAAAATTTGATTTTGAAGTCACATTAAAATCATCACTAGATTATTATGGTCACTCTTGTCTATGTGTTCATTGCGTTTCCAATTTAATTATAGTTTCACAATTGGCAAGGCTCCAAGATCTTTACTCATTTGGCATTCTTTAATTGTTAATATGACTTCAATTTTATAAGATTGTGATGATATTATGAGTGAGTGTCATTGAGAACTTAGTACATTGGTGTTTTAATTTTCTATATTCTTTCATCCATTTTCTTGACACATTGGTTTCATGAAAACACATTCACGTGTGGTTAAACCCTTGGTATAATCATTTCATACAACACATATGTGATATGATCGAACCCTTGGTGTTGATTTTGAATGATTGTTTTGGTTTTAAAAATATGTTAATACTATTTCTTGCGCAAATGTTTGGTCGAATTACCATAGATTTCATGAATTGTTTGAATGACATAGTTTTTGACATATGCAATAGTGATTTGGATCGCTATATGCGTCATCGGTTGTACTGTGGGAAATGACTATTTTGCATGGGATGATCTAGCTCCACCACCCTCACACACTTGGGCATTAATGCCTCCCTCCTATCCTGGGTTAACTCTGTTGTTTTTGGGTAAGCCTGTGAGCTATCGACCCTACGTATACCCTGATCAAATCCTTGCCCGGTCACCCAACTCACTGTGTTCTTCTGTCTATGGCACCAGTGGTGCGCATAGAGCCAAATGGTAGCCAAACACTCTTGCTATTCGAAAATGCCTGTAAAGATTCAGAAAATGGTAGTTGGATGGTTTTTATTCAAAGGTTTGAGGGTTTCAACCTTTCGGTTGCCCAACAATTCGCCCTCACCTTCGATGGGTGCAAGGCTAAGGTCGGAGACATACAGCTCGAGCTCAATGAGGAGTTCATGAGCTCAGCTACATGACTACCAGCTTCAGGGCAACATTGGTTTAAAAACTCCAATGTAGTCGAGGTGTCGTGGCCTCTTTTATTCTCATCAAGAAAGGTTATTTCATATGATAAAGGTATGCCTATCACTACCCTCAAACCCAGGTGGCATGATCTTTTGGCGATTGTTAAACAGTTTGTGACCTGTGAAGGTTGTTATGGCTTGGTATTTTTGTATCATCTTCGGTTATTCATGAATTTTATAGGCTACCCTTTGAACCTGCCACATTATTTCTTGTGTAGTCTCTACAAGATGTCTAAAATATTCAAGCGTGAGAAGGATGATAGCAGCCTTTTTCATCACGGCTTGATCAAATTTATAGTCGTCCATCATTTAAACTTTCACGGTGATAGTTGGCAGGCCTTCCTATCTAGGAATCGCTTTGCCACTCCCGAGTCTATCCAAGAGGACAAGGTTGTGGTTGTTGAAACTCTGGTTGGACTAGCCATGCCATTTCATATCATTCTTCCCCCTGTCAAACCATCAGATTTCCCTGACATTGACCTACCCGATACCATATCCAACTTGTGTACTAAAGGCAAGATTGAGGCCAACAAGAAGCCGGTGAGGAAGAAAGGTAAAGGTGATACTACTATCAACAGTAAGGGGAAGAAACATGCTCGATGGATATCGCAATGTGCCAGGAACAAACCCAAGCCAAACGTTGACCAGAAGTCGATAGTGCTGAGCGAGGACTCAGACTCCAATATTGAGCATTTCCTAGCGGAGGAATACCCCTCTTCCCATGGCCTATGCTCTATGAAACCCTATGACTATGTCTCTAACTTACCTCTGTGCCTCAAGACTGAACCTAATTACCCTGGAATCAAGCTGCATAAGGAAGCCCCTGGTAACTTGAACAAACCCTCGCCTTTGTTGCCGAAGCCTAATCAATCACCATGTACCCAATGTAATGCTTGGCTAGAGCGTTCTTACACCAACGTTCCCCTATTGCAATCAAAGATAAAATCGTTAGAAGAACGGGTGACAGTTATGTCAAAGGAGAAAAACAAGCTACAATATAACGAGAAAAAAAAAAAGACCACCGGTTCGATTGTTTTCAGAAACGTCGAGGCAGCAACGGCCTTTGTCAATTCAAAATTATCATGACTGACTTGTTTTCTTACTTCCCAGGTATGAATTTCAATATTAATTTTGTTTTATGAGTTGGTTTGAATTAATATAATCGATTGGAGTTGCTTTCGATAGCTCTGTTCATTAAAATAGATTTAAAATGATTTTGTTGTACTCGGATCACTAAAAACAATTTCATTGTGAATCATGCTATGATTTGGTTATGCAGTTTTTCTCAGATTAGTATAAACGATTGATTGTTTCTTGATTCCGTTTGAATTAGGATAATCGTTTGGGTTTGATTTTGATTAGTTATGTCGTTTCTAATGTATTCAAAATGATCCTGTTGACTTCGATTAACCATGAACGATTTTGTTTTGTATTGAATCGATATTTTCATTTTGGATTGCATTCGACCTGCACACAAGATTTGTTTGGTAAAATACGATTTTGCATAACGATTGTGTCGGTCCCAAATTGGTTCGATTCAATTTTTTTTGTTTTGGTTCTGAAACGATGTTGCGTGCCACAATTAGCATGGTCGTTTGATGGAGATTGGTTTGATGTAGTTCTATTAGTTGTAAACTAAAAAAAAATATGATCTTGTTAGTTCCATTTTGATTCGACAACGTTTTTGTTAAGTTCGATTTGGCATATTTGGTCTCTATTGAATTCGTATGGAAGACTTGACTAAATCAATTATGGTCTATTTTGAAATTGGTTCAAGAGATGATTTCATTGATTCTCCAACTGTCGATCAATTATGTATGTTCCGAATTGGTAATGAAAGTTGTTTGACCAATCTCACATATCATGTTACCAATTGATTAATTCGATTACGATTTCATTTGTTCAATTTGCATACAAGTTTTGATTTGTTGTGGTATGAATGATTCNTGTTATATTAACAATGGAAAATGCCTGTAATTACAATGGTGTTCCTGAGCTCTCTCTGGCTCTTCTCAACTCAACCTCTACTCATCTAACTCAAAATGAGATCTCTAAATCTCTTTTACCTGAGGGGGCTCTTAGGGCACTTCCCTCCAGATTCACCTACCCTATTCAATTACAATAAATGGTTGTCTAGTCCAGCAGCTAGATCTAGATCTCAACCGATCTATCATTAAAGCCGATCTACTTAATGCATGCAGAAAGGTACGTCTTCTATGGATCACCAGCCTAAACTCATTAATTACATTCAATTTCTAATTCAAATGAGGTTGCGTCTCTCTCTTTTTCTTTGAATGCATACGCTCGACGTGGCTGGCTAACTGGATGGATGACGTGGAGAGATGCTCCTGCATCAAACTCCTCAGCTGCAAAATCATGAGCTCCTTCTCATGTGCTTCCCCTCTAAGCTGTTGGAATCCTCCTAGATCCCAAATCATCCTTTGGAGATGTTCAACTGCTACCTTTTGTTGTTGTTGCTTCTTCTGCGCTACTGTTGTTGCTTCTTCTCTTCTGCTCAGCTGCTCCTTGCTGGCAGTTTCTGCTAATCGGATCATCAACTCCATGATCTCCTTGATCACTTCGTCCAGCTGCTCCAATGGCTAGCTCATCTCTTGCAGTCTCCTCAGCTGCAATTTTTTTTTGTAATTGGGTATATCATCACGATCTCCCATGCCTCCTTCTTCATCTTCCAACCTCACCTGTTGGATGTGCCTTCCTTGCACTCTCACCCTTTCTTCAAGGGATTCCATCTGCTTCCACAGATCAACAAAGCAAATGTTGTCTTCTCCTTCTTCCTCTGCTTCTGCAACCTCCCATGTTGTAGTCTTTTTAGCTTCCTGGCTGAAAATATTGAGCCATTCCTCAGAATGCTCATCTTCTCCTTCTGCTTCTTCGGCTGTCAGCTTCAAAACTACATCTTTCTCAGCTTCTTGGCTCAATTCATTCAACCATTCCTCAGAACGCTCATTCTTCCCTTCTTCTTCTGCTTCTTCTTGGGCAGTTTCAACCACCTGCTCCAATTTCTCCTTGATAGTCATCGCCAGTTGTGACTATTCTTCTGTTGTTGCTGCATCATCTGCAACACAGACTTATGACTCCTCCTGGGCACATGGTACGAATACTCCAATTCCCCCAATCATCAGAATATCACCCTGATCTTCCTCCTCTTCTATTAGCTGCACCTGCTAATCAAAATTCATCTCTGGATTTGTGAGACCCTCAGATAGTCTCATATACTCATCCCTGCCCACCTGGCAATATGGGATGCTTTCGCTTCCCTCCTGGCAGACTATGTGATCAACCAATCCCATCTTCATTAGCAACCCTTGCTGAATTGAACTCTCCTCTGAGTCCATGATACTTTCAGCTAGTCTCGTATTCTCATCTCTGCCCACCTGGCAGTCCAGAATGCTTTCGCTGCCCTCCTGGCAGTCTTCGAGATCCCATAACGACCTCTTATTGTTGCCCTCCTGGAAAATTGAAATGCCTTGACCGTCCTCCTGATAGTCTGTGAGATCCCGCAGTGATCTCAATTCGTTGCCCTCCTGGCAATTTGAAATTCCCTGGCTTTCCTCCTGACAGTCCATGAGATCCCGCAGTGATCTCGACTTGTTTACCACCTGGCAGTTGGGAATTTCCTCTCTGCCCTCCTGGCAATGCTTGAGATCATCAACTGATTCCCATTCAAATTCTTCATCATCGAGACCTCTCCCAGTCTCTAGTTACATACCTCAACCGTCCTGTTAACAACCTCCACTGTCTTCTGACCATCAACTCCTTGACTGGCCATTTTGATTTTGGCTTCCTTCATGGGCCATTCACGCATCTGTCTCGACTTCTTATTCTGTCGTATCCACAGTTCCAGCTCCTCCATAGTTTCCCTAATATCGACAAATTCTTTCAATCTTTCAGCTGGGCTCATCAGCTCTGGCTTCTTCCGTTCAACAGACCTATGGTGTTCAGTAGCCATCTTGCTGTGTCTATTTGCCTCCCTAGCAAATCTGCTGCTATCACTCTGCACTAAGAGTGTTTTCAGCTTCATCCTTTTACAGTCTCCCTGACTGTCTTCCCGATTGTTGTCTACCTGCAAACAATCCTTACAGAGTCCTCAACAACTCTGTCTTCTTTCACCTTAAGTATACATATGAATTTCTTTCTCTAATACCACTTGATGTGCATCAGAGTGCTCCTTATCTCTTATGCCTCTTCCTGCTTTAAATATACAAGCAAGAAATTAGCTCTAATACCACTTGATCCAGTAAGGGCATGCACAAGCATACCCCGCAGGGTCTCTACGTGCACCTCCCTCTCTGAGGATTGTTCAAAACCCTTTACACTAAGCCTTCAGTGGCTCCTTGGATTCCCTCGGGAATATCTGCTAAAAACTGACCCAGTCCATAGGTCCTTTCTTCTTTCCTCACGACCTCTGCACTTTACCATGGTTGTCCCCAACTCAGTTTTGGGGTTCAGGATTTCATGCTTCCTGTTGTTGAGATTTCTTGTCCTCTCGATTCCCCGATCACCGATGACCTCCTTTTCACCGAAGCGCACTCCTCTACCTTATCTTTTGGTCCACGTGACCTGCACGTATATGACCGCAGTGATACTCTTCATCGGGGTTTTAGACTTTTCGATGCCAAATTGAAAACGCCCTCTGGATCTGTGATCCTCTGATTCCCAACGTTCTTTAACCTCAGCTAGCCCTCCTGGCTCAGCCCCTGGTCCATGTGACTATCACCCCGTGACCACACTCTTACCCCCATCAAGGTTTCAGGGTTTCTTATTTCTAAATAAATACACCCATGGGATTCTCGACTCCTCGAATCCTGACTCTCTGCTGCACTGACAATTGGCTTCCACTATGGATTTTTCCTTAGCCCTGATGTGCTGACAGTTGTCCCCCACCGATCGGGGTTTTGCGTTTTGCGATTTCGAAGTGCACAAATAACTTGTCACCAGGATCTTCGATATCCTGATGAGCCCAAACACCAATCAACCAATCCCTGTCAGCCCTTTCCCCGAGCTCTAGCCCTTTCCGGCTATACCATGGTCCATGTGACCACTACCATATGACCGCAACCATACCTCTCGTCGGGGTTTCTTCTCCTCCTCACGAGGACTTAACTCCCTCGCAACTTCTGCAGATTCGATGACTGACGGGAATCTGCTCTAGATCCAACGGCTCAGATCCCTTCTCTTGCACGCCTACTCCAGAGGCTAAACTCTACGCAACTCCTCCCGATCCAATGACTGACGGGATTTCTATGTGCTATCCGATGGCTGTCGGTCCCCACCTTCTGTAGGCTCCTCCTGAGCTCATCCTGGACATAAAATCCTCAATGGTCCAGATCTCCCCTTCTCCAACCGATCTGACGACTGTTGTTGCTCCCTTCTGAGCTTATGCACTCCTTCTTCCCAGACATGGAAGAATTTCACGTTCCCAAAGGCTCGACCTTTGCACTCTTTCCTCTTGCGAACTCCTCGACTTTGAGCTTCACCAATTCATGTGAAAATGCAGTTCCTTCAGAGCTTCTTCAAACACTTAGACCCCTTGAGGGATTTTATCTTTCTTCTCCCACATATGGAGAATATGGATGCCTCATGCTATCCTTTTGCCTCAAGCAACCTCTTGCTGAGTCTTTTTGGGTGTTCAGCAACCCAGCGAAGATCCCTCAGTGGATTCTTCCTCTAAGTTCCATAATTCAAAGTGTTCTCTTCACTTCTGTGCCTATCTTCACACTTCCTCGACACCCTCCTGGTGGAGTATCTTCTAAGAACTTCTAGCATTTCTGTCCCTTCTGTGCACCCTATGCACTTGCTCGATGCCCTCCTGGCAGAGCTTCTCAGAATCCTTAGTGATTCTGTTTCTTTTGAACTCTCAGCAGAGTTCCTCTCCTCTGTGCACTCCTTGCACTGGCTCAATGCCCTACTGGCAGAGCTCTCAGAATCCTCAGTGATTCTGGTCTTCCCTTCTGAACTTCTCAACATAAGTCTTCCTCAAATGCACCGCAACTCATATGCTCAATGCCCACTTGGCAGAGCTCTACAGAATTCACAGCAGAATTCTGTATTCAACTGTGTCTCTCATACACAGACTTGTCTCCAAGGTATTCAACAACCTTGAGGTCTTCTCCTGAGTTGATGATTTCAGCTTCTGTGCCACAGCACATCTTTGTTTGACTCCACAGAGTTCAGAAGTGCATCCTCTGTGCAATGGTATTCAGAGACCCCTGCACTCTGTCATGTCCTCCTCACATGAAACCTCAAAAGACCTCTCAAGCTTGAAATCAAACACACTCCTGCAAATGCCTAACATAACATACATATACAACATATAAAAGAACACACATAGAAATCCACATAACACAGAATTCATGCAGGAAAAACTACTCTGTTATATTAACAATGGTGTTCCTGAGCTCTCTCTGGCTCTTCTCAACTCAACCTCTACTCATCTAACTCAAAATGAGATCTCTAAATCTCTTTTACCTGAGGGGGCTCTTAAAGCGCTTCCGTCCAGATTCACCTACCCTATTCAATTACAATAAATGGTTGTCTAGTCCAGCAGTTGGATCTAGATCTCAACCGATCTAGCATTAAAGTTGATCTACCTAACGCCTGCAAAAAGGCACGGCTTCTATGGCTCACCAGACTAAACTCATTAATTACATTCAATTTCAAATTCAAATGAGGCTGCGCCTCTCTCTTTTTCTTTGAATCCATATGCTCGGCGTGGCTGGCTGACGTGGAGAGATGCTCCTGCATCACCTTTCCTTTGCAGCCTGTTTCGATAGATTCTCCTTTTCAGCAGTGGGGCCTTGATATCATAGGTCTAATCAATCCACCATCCTCATAGAAACATAAGTTTATCATAACAACCACAGATTATTTCACCAGATGGTTTGAAGCTGCCGCATTAAGAACTGTGAATACTAGTCAGGTAATTGCCTTTCTAAATTCAAATATTATCACTCGTTTTGGTATCCCTGATTGTTTAGTATTTGATAACGCTTCTTACTTTTCGTCTCTTGAGATGAGCAAATTCTCTTTAGAAAAAGGAATTAAATTGAAGTATTTTTCCAGCTATTACCCCCAGGGAAATGGATTGGTAGAATCAACAAATAAGAATCTGATTAAAATTATCAAGAGAACAGTGGCTGAAAATCACAAAAAATGGCACAATGCACTTTTAAACGCAATCTGGGTTGATAGGGTAACACCAAAAACTGTTGTAGGTAACTCCCCCTTTTTTCTCGTTTGTGGCAGAGAAGCAATTATGCCACCACACATTCTTCTTCCCTCACTTCAACTATCACATAAAATATAAGGAGAAGATTGTCCCCCTTTGGAAAACCAGATTAACGCTTTAATGAATCTAGAAGAGGTAAGAGCCCAAGCTAAACATAAGTTAGATCAGCATCAACTAGTGGTCAAAAGCTGGTTTGATTCCAACTCTGCCTCTGATAGGAATTTCGAAGTAGGTGATCTTGTCTTGAAATGGGACAAACCGCATGAGGGAAAGGGAGAGCACACAAAATTTCAGAACTTATGGCTTAGACCATTTTTAATTGCTGAGAAACTGGGTCCCAGCTCTTTCCGATTGCAAAATCTAGAAGGACAGCCTGACACCTATCCGGTGAATGGCCAAGCTCTGAAAAGATATTTCACTTGAAGACAACCCTTTGTATACTATGTACATATATTTTTCTTTTGCTTGCTTTTCTTTTGATGTTTTGGTTTTGATATATTTCCTTTGTGCTTATCAGTTTTGCTTTTGGAAATACACATACGTGAATGCTAAACTATTCAGGCAAAGAAAATAGAAAATTCTTTCACTAAAATGACTACTGAAACATTGTATAAACATCAATTATATACCTATGAAATTTACATCTGTATTGAAAAAAAACTGTTGTTTGAAAGAAGATAATTGATTTCGATCTATGAGTAAAGCCTGTCACGATCATCTATTATCTTCTTACGTTGTCCCTGTTCCTTAAGGGAATGAATCAGAAAGATGTATCCCTGCCTTAGAAATTTGGTTTTGTAAACAAACCACCTCTGGATATTAATGAAGGACAGTTCTAAAAAATTTTGTTGAGGTCTGTAAAAAAATGCTAAAATATCATAATTTTCAGCATCACCCCGCTCGACTATATATCTTTAAAAAACTAATAAAAGAGTTGTGGGAAGTGCTTGTAAACCCGTCGGGATGCTGAACAGGTCTACTGGCAGTGGGTAAATGCATTCATGACGCAAAAACAACTTCGTCGAGGTACTGAACAGGCCTGCTAACAGTGAAGCAATGTCGGGTATATGAAAATTTGCAAATATGAAACCTCTTAATCTTAAAAATGTCCTTTATTCTGATCTGGAACTTCTTGGCAGGATACGGATATCAGAGTGGGTTAAATGGCAACCCCATCGAGGCTATGGATGCCTGCTGGCAGAAATGGATCTGTCAACAGTATTGGGGATTTTATCTTTAATATCCTGGCTCTCTTGTCTTAAGACTGTTATCAGTTTCCATCCTCTAAACACTGCTAGAATATTTGATCATTGATGATGTTTAAACAATTTTCTGGTTATTTCTGTTGGAATTATTCTTGTTATCCTAATCTAAATTTGTTCTTTTGGCAGAGATAATTGCTTCTACCAGTGTGTCACCATTGTTGGCAGCCAATTCACATTTTTATCCTATCCTTATGAGCTGCCTACACCAATGTTTTTCAACTCTTCATTTTCATCGCAATCTTCGAAATAAAAAAACACTATTATTTTTGTGCAATTTGCACACCTGCCTTTGTTCTTGTTTTCACGACTGCAAGCGTGCAAAATTTGATTTTGAAGTCACATTAAAATCATCACTAGATTATTATGGTCACTCTTGTCTATGTGTTCATTGCGTTTCCAATTTAATTATAGTTGCACAATTGGCAAGGCTCCAAGATCTTTACTCATTTGGCATTCTTTAATTGTTAATATGACTTCAATTTTATAAGATTGTGATGATATTATGAGTGAGTGTCATTGAGTCCTTAGTACATTGGTGTTTTAATGTTCTATATTCTTTCATCCATTTTCTTGACACATTGGTTTCATGAAAACACATTCACGTGTGGTTAAACCCTTGGAATAATCATTTCATACAACACATATGTGATATGATCGAACCCTTGGTGTTGATTTCGAATCATTGTTTTGGTTTTAAAACTATGTTAATACTATTGCTTGTGCAAATGTTTGGTCGAATTACCATAGATTTCATGAATTGTTTGAATGACATAGTTTTTGACATATGCAATAGTGATTTGGATCGCTATATGCGTCATCGGTTGTACTGTGGGAAANCAATTACTCTATTTCAATTTAAGGAATACAGGTTTATCTTTTTCGTTAATTGAATTGTTTTGTACAAATTTTGCACAAGGATTTATCTGACTGCAATAATTTGTAAATTATAAGATTGTTGTAATTTTTTATGTCTTGTTTGTCCTGTTATTGATATTTGGAGAGCACAGTTGTTTCCTGTTTACACGAAGCTATTGGAGAACTTGGTGCGGGTTTCCTCCCTCTGAATAGCTATATCAACTATTGCATACAGGACAAACCTGAAGTGTTACTTCAGGTCAGCTTGCTATTTGTTATTTAATATTTAATTTATTAGTGTAATTTAAGTAGTTTAGATAGATATATATATAGATAGATTTATAGTTAGAGTTATTATTTTAGTTGCTTATCTTAGACAGTTTTTATTTAATTTCTTTCTCATAAAATTATAAAAATAAAAAAACAATAGTTTCGTTGTGTTAGGACAATTTACAAATTATTTTTGCAGGTTTTCATTTAAATTTGTAATCTGTAAATATTGTGTATTTGTAATTGGATCTAATTATGTTGATAATTGAAAATTTAATTTTATAGAATTATTGTTGTATAATTTAGGTAATATATTGTATATATGTACTTTAGATTTGTTTATTAGTTTTCTTTAATTATTGTTTTCATTTAGATTAGTTCCTTAGCGTAGTTTTCTTTTGTTTTCCTAGGACTTAGATTGGCTAATGGAGCCGCTAAACCCATCAGGGTGGGTCATCCCAAACGGCTTGGGTTATTTAGACAACCCCGGACCGGATCCATTCTTCCAGTTGGCGAGCGTTCATTTTCGCCCGTCAACAGGTTGGCGGGTTCACGAAATTTCTAATCCTTAATTACTCTTCTTCATTCCCACCACCTTCACACTTCTTTCTAAATATGTAATTATTAAGCTTTAATGCTAACAAATCATCATCCAGGAACTATAAAGATTTTCATTAATGAGAGAAAGGCTCGAGGAGATCTCCCATTAATACAAATTAAACCAAGATTTGCATAGGGTTATATTATCCCTTCTGATTTTTCATTTCAAACATCATGGAATATCTTTCGCACATTGTTGGCTTGGCAACTTCACGAAATATCCAATACTTAATCGCTCTTTGTCGTCCCTGCCACCTTCGCACTTATTTCTAAGTATGCAATTAGTAATGTTTAATGGTAACAACTCATTATGTATGAACCGTAGAAATTTTCATTAATAAGTTAAAGCATAGAGGAGATCTCCCATTGATACACATTAAACCAATATTTGTAGAGGGTTATATTATCCCTTACAAGTGTTCATTACAAACATCATCTGGAGAAAACGAACATTCTTGTCAACTTATGGCAGCAGCTCGACAACAGTTCTATCAAGATACAGTAAACACCTTCGGGCATGATGACCAAAACTTCTAGTGGTCCAGGGCATATTCTTACTACTCATCCCCTTCTGCCCAGAAGGAAGAAAGGAGATGGTCCGTTGTTACGTCGAGAGATATATTTCAAGCCAAATTATTTGTTTATAACCCTATAAATGTGTATATCTTTCCCCCTTTAATTTATTTTTTTTTTAACCCTATAAATGTGTATATCCTACATCCTCTCTGTATATCCATCAACCCCTCCAAATTTCAATGATTTTGCAGAAAAGCACAAAAGAATGGCTGGTGAAAAGGTTGATTTGGTCAATTTCAATCTAGAAGAAGATGATCTGATGGACGATGATATAATGATGGATGATGGAAATGAAAACATTTTTCCCACTCCTGCGCCCAAATTGAAATCCACCATAATGGGGGTCACTTCCCAGCTTGGCGATGTCGGCCCTAACAAGACGAAAGGAAGGGGTTTCAGAAAAGAAATCGATGTTGAAGGAAATATCCTCTTTTCATCACGAGAGTTTAAGTCTCTAGACTCGGATGGTGGTCCTGGTCCTGAGAGATGTATCCTTCCTTTCATTTTTAGGGTTTTGGATTAGGGTTTGGATTTTTCCATGGTGCAGGTTGTGTCCCTAAAGTCTTTGACTATAAGGAGATGGTCTCTTGGTACGTCGAGAGATATATTTCAGGCCAAATAATTATTCAATTGTGTGACCTGTCTCTTGTTTTGTGGAGATAAAATTAAGATCTTAGGGGGTGAGAACTAGAAATCCTAGTGGCCCAAGGCATATTCTTAATACTCATCCCCTTCCGCCCATAACAAAGTAATTTAGACCTTTGGAATTTCTTGTGGAGGTTGTGTCCCTGAAGTTCTTGACTATAAGGAGGTGGTCTCTTGGTGCACCAAGAGATATATTTCAAGACAAATAATTATTCCATTGCGGGACCACTCTCTTGTTTCTCTGTCACCTCAGAACGTTCACAATATTTTGAGATTATCGAAGCCAACATTGAACTTCATAGGAGAAGATTACAAGGAGTTCCTAAAAAAGCATGATAATCCATTTTGTATGCATGTTCAATATTTTTTCGATTCCTTCTGCATGTTGTCGCACTAGATGAACAACATATAATTGTATACATGTTTTTTTTTTTTTTAACTCCCATACCTGTATTTATGACAAGTATGTTCAACTCTTCGGTGCAAAGAACTCAGTCCATTGTCTATGGATAAATATATATTACCCATTATTTTTCGTATAGATTTACTATTAAAAAATTGCCTTGTAATCTTGGTTGGTTCTTCTTTGTTGGATTTAACACCTCTTCTCATTTGCATGGTGCAATAGTCTCATAATTCTTAAATATTGTATTGACTCAARTAATTTGATCAAATATTAAGCATTKCAAAATTATATGACAATGCATTGTGTCGATCACATGAGGCTTCTATGGAAACATAAATTAATTTCACACARTTTCAAACTAACATTCAAATCCATTTGTAATGTAGATAGAACATAGCAACACTAATTCACGATGCAGTTGTTTGGGCCCCGCCCAAGAAGTTTTGTTCTCATCTCAACCTTGTTGAGTGAATGATATCTTACTTCTCTCCCGATTCCTTCATTCCGTCACTGAAAAAGGAAGCATACTATTGGTTGTCCATCCCCTGGCCTCTATTTGAGAACTTTTACTTTATTAATGAAATTACCAAATTTCTTCTTCACAAATATTTTGAAAATAAATGATATATTCTAGCTGGAGTCAAATGGTGCTATGAAATCAACCACAATATTAAAATTCAAGTTCTTCATTGTTATATTTGATGTCAAGTTGATAGTACAATAATTTTATTTCAACAACCCTCCATTGATTTCTCTCTTACTTTTTGATGCTTCTCTTATGAAAACACATCTTGGAAAGTATAACTATGACTCATTTTCTCTATTCCTTGATTGAAGAGCCTGTACAGCTGTCTAACTAACTTCATAGTTATTGTTTCTCCTAAAGTTTGCACTTGAGTGCTAAAGGGCAGAGCCAGGCCACTGAAATTTTGGAATGGTAGTTATTTTGAATTTGTTGGTGAGTTAGAGGGTTGTTTCACCAAGAAAAAAACATGGTCAAATTGGTAAGATTATATGGATGGGGGGTTATCCTTGGATGGTAGAAGAGTAATGATAGACAAGTGAAATAATAGAGGTAAAAAAGAGAGGGAAACAAAAAAACATTCAATGAATAATCTGCTACAAGAATTTTAATACTTAAAATAATATTTCAAGGCATTAAACAATGTATCAAAAGAACAATTACTCCCACAAGTTGCAATAAAAACAAATATTCATGAAAGCATTAATTGATGCACCCCAATCGCCTGAAATGACCAATATTCCAATCTACCAAATCGACCTCCCTATTATCAAATCAACAAAGATGAATATTATGGGAGCATAGATTTTTTTTGTGTGAGAATTGAATTGGAATAAATTGTTACTTATTCTACTTTTTTTAAGGCCTTATCACTGAAAGAATGAAAATTTATCCTAACCCACTGTTATCAACAAAAGCCAAACATAAATAGCACATGTAAATCAACTATACATATTTATATCCCAAAATCAAATTATAGTCTATATTTTCATTTGCTCACACCCTTTCTAATGATACAATCACAATACAAAACGAGTATGTGGATAAAATATTGGACTAGAAAATTATGATTTTGCAACAATGGGTCTTGTTAGAGACCAATAATCGCTTCTAAAAATTTCCCTCCTCTTTTCAATTTTCCCACTTTCTTTGATCCCCTTATTTTCCCTCTTCTATACTTATTTGAATTCCCCTTTCATTTTCCCATATACTTTCTCTTTCTGGCTACTTAGTCATTTTTTTTTCTAAAAATGTCTAAGTGTGTGGGTTGGCAGACTGACGGGTTAAAATTTCCACTCAGGATTTTATATCACGACATCGACCGACCGCTTCCCTATTCTATACTTAGCCACTTTTTCGATCACGGATTCCCAGGTAGGTGGGCTGTAGATTTCACTTCCATTGTTCTATACAAATTGACTTCCAAACTCCCACATCATCCCCCCTTTCATGATACACATTTTAAACTCAAAATTTCTAAGACATACAATTTCACTGTCAGGCCCTCACGTCTCCTGAGGATCCCTTGTCACCACCTGAAATAAACAATATCCCAATCTACCAAATCGACCTCCCTATTATTGAATCAACAAAGATGAATATTATGGGATCAGATAATTTTTTTGTGTGAGAATTGAATTGGAAAATATTGTTACTTATTCTACTTTTTTTAAGGCCTTATCACAGTAAGAATGAAAAATTATCCTAACCCAGTGTTATATACAAAATACNTCCATTGTCTATGGATAAATATATATTACCCATTATTTTTCGTATAGATTTACTATTAAAAAATTGCCTTGTAATCTTGGTTGGTTCTTCTTTGTTGGATTTAACACCTCTTCTCATTTGCATGGTGCAATAGTCTCATAATTCTTAAATATTGTATTGACTCAAGTAATTTGATCAAATATTAAGCATTGCAAAATTATATGACAATGCATTGTGTCGATCACATGAGGCTTCTATGGAAACATAAATTAATTTCACACAATTTCAAACTAACATTCAAATCCATTTGTAATGTAGATAGAACATAGCAACACTAATTCACGATGCAGTTGTTTGGGCCCCGCCCAAGAAGTTTTGTTCTCATCTCAACCTTGTTGAGTGAATGATCTCTTACTTCTCTCCCACTTCCTTCATTCCGTCACTGAAAAATGAAGCATACTATTGGTTGTCCATCCCCTGGCCTCTATTTGAGAGCTTTTACTTTATTAATGAAATTACCAAATTTCTTCTTCGCAAATATTTTGAAAAGAAATGATATATGCTAGCTGGAGTCAAATGGTGCTATGAAATCAACCACAATATTAAAATTTAAGTTCTTCATTGTTATATTTGCTGTCAAGTTGACAGTACAATAATTTTATTTCAACAACCCTCCATTGATTTCTCTCTTAATTTTTTATGCTTCTCTTATGAAAACACATCTTGGAAAGTATAACTATGACTCATTTTCTCTATTCCTTGATTGAAGAGCCTGTACAACTGTCTAACTAACTTCATAGTTATTTTTTCTCCTAAATTTTGCACTTGAGTGCTAAAGGGCAGAGCCAGGCCACTGAAAATTTGGAATGGTAGTTCTTTTGAATTTGTTGGTGAGTTAGAGGGTTGTTTCACCAAGAAAAAAACATGGTCAAATTGGTAAGATTATATGGATGGGGGGTTCTCCTTGGATGGTAGAAGAGTAATGATAGACAAGTGAAATAATAGAGGTAAAAAAGAGAGGGAAACAAAAAAACATTCAATGAATAATCTGCTACAAGAATTTTAATACTTAAAATAATATTTCAAGGCATTAAACAATGTATCAAAAGAACAATTACTCCCACAAGTTGCAATAAAAACAAATATTCATGAAAGCATTAATTGATGCACCCCAATCGCCTGAAATGACCAATATTCCAATCTACCAAATCGACCTCCCTATTATCAAATCAACAAAGATGAATATTATGGGAGCATAGATTTTTTTTGTGTGAGAATTGAATTGGAATAAATTGTTACTTATTCTACTTTTTTTAAGGCCTTATCACTGAAAGAATGAAAATTTATCCTAACCCACTGTTATCAACAAAAGCCAAACATAAATAGCACATGTAAATCAACTATACATATTTATATCCCAAAATCAAATTATAGTCTATATTTTCATTTGCTCACACCCTTTCTAATGATACAATCACAATACAAAACGAGTATGTGGATAAAATATTGGACTAGAAAATTATGATTTTGCAACAATGGGTCTTGTTAGAGACCAATAATCGCTTCTAAAAATTTCCCTCCTCTTTTCAATTTTCCCACTTTCTTTGATCCCCTTATTTTCCCTCTTCTATACTTATTTGAATTCCCCTTTCATTTTCCCATATACTTTCTCTTTCTGGCTACTTAGTCATTTTTTTTTCTAAAAATGTCTAAGTGTGTGGGTTGGCAGACTGACGGGTTAAAATTTCCACTCAGGATTTTATATCACGACATCGACCGACCGCTTCCCTATTCTATACTTAGCCACTTTTTCGATCACGGATTCCCAGGTAGGTGGGCTGTAGATTTCACTTCCATTGTTCTATACAAATTGACTTCCAAACTCCCACATCATCCCCCCTTTCATGATACACATTTTAAACTCAAAATTTCTAAGACATACAATTTCACTGTCAGGCCCTCACGTCTCCTGAGGATCCCTTGTCACCACCTGAAATAAACAATATCCCAATCTACCAAATCGACCTCCCTATTATTGAATCAACAAAGATGAATATTATGGGATCAGATAATTTTTTTGTGTGAGAATTGAATTGGAAAATATTGTTACTTATTCTACTTTTTTTAAGGCCTTATCACAGTAAGAATGAAAAATTATCCTAACCCAGTGTTATATACAAAATACAAATATCAATAGTGCCTGTAAATCAACTATACATAGTTATAGCCAAAACTCAAGTTATAATTTATATTTTCATTTTCTCACAACCTTTTTAATGATACAAGCACAATATAAAACGAGTATGTGGATAAAATATTGGACAAGAAAATGATGATTTTACAACAATGCATCTTGTTTGAGATCAATTCTTTCTTTCGAAAATTTCGCTCCCCTTTTCTATTTTCCCACACTCTTCTATCCCCTTCTTTTCCCTCTTCTATACTTAACCAAATTCCCCTTTCTTTTCCCCCTCTACTTTCTCTTTCTGGTTACTTAGTCATTTTTTTTCTGAAAATGTCTAAGTGGGAGGATTGGCGGACTCATGGGTTCACATTTCCACTCATTCTTTTATATCACAACTCCGACCAACTGCTTCTGTTAGGGTCCTAACGTGCACATAGGTAGAAAAATATATTCAGATGTAATAAATGTCAATATTAATAAGACATTTCAATAAAATAGAATAAAGTGGATGTAAGAAGAACTAATAGCAGCTTCCGCTTCTAGAAGAATCTTCCTTTAGATGCTTCTTTTTAGTATAAATAGGAGTCGAGGGTATGAGAACCCTAAATTGGATATTATTGTAATAGATCTCTACTCAACTGGAAGTTTCCCCCTCGAAGAGGCCCATGAACATTGATTTCATATTCAAAGTGTTATTTCTCTTATTATTCTCATATCATTTCAGTG
>JZKD02S1664361.1:119662-130729 GCA_000966675.3 Picea glauca
AATTTTTCTTTCAGAACGATTAACCAAATTCGGTCTCGCTCATTTTCTTTTATACACCTCTCTTTAACGATTCCACTTCCCCTTTCAATGGGAGAGCCAACGACATCTGTCTTGGAAACTGAAACGCTAACCAATTCATCATTCTTAGTCGGTTTCACTTAACTGATTTACAACTGAAGTGTTAATGAGTGAGGAGGAACAACACCCCTCTGATCGATGTCTGATCTAACGGTTCAGATCCCATCGGGTTTTCACGCATCGCGATTTTTGCATTTGCGATGTCGTGAGCACATGTACTCGGAACCTCCGATTCTCCGATTCCCGATTTGCTCTTTTCCGAGCTTAGCCCCTTCTGGCTATATGCCAATATCACCATCTATCAAGTGACCACCACCATACCACTCGTCGGGGTTTCGGGGTTTACAAGGATAATGTGCATACGTTCCTTGGAGCTGCGATATGTCGATTCCCGATCTCCTCTGTACAACTTACACCTGTCCTCCACTTACTCCTGGGTGGCCAACAGCCTATACCTCTTATCGGGAAATCGCGTATCGCGATTTCGCGATGTATGATGTTCAAGATTTTTGTCAATACAAAACCCAAAACCCGAAACTCCGAACATGGCTATGATAAACGGATCAGATTCATTCTTATCCCACGGCTGTGATCACTTCGCGAAATCGCATTTCGCGATTTTGGAGTTCTTGATGCATTGTGTTCTTTGTATTATGAACTCCCGATCCCCGAATCTCCGATGCCACCTGTCCTCTGCGCTGTCATCACACATGATTCAACACATATTAAACACTGCCACGTGTCACTCTGATTCATTACTTGTATGTGCCTGAAGAGTTGAATCTGTCTGACACTTGTCACTACCTGGTTGTGCCATGTGTCACTTAGCTGACGTGGTCTGTTGACGTGGGTCGAGTTGATCTGACGGTTCAGATTCTGTCGGGATTTTGCATATCGCTAAATCGGAGTTTTCGTTGTAGAGTGAGCTTTTCCTTATGAAATCCCGATCCCCGAATTGCCGATGAGGCCTCCTGGCTGCCACGTGTCCATACAAGTAAATGGTCCAGATCCCTTCTTGATTAACGGTTGCGATCAAATCGCGAAATCGCATATCGCGATTTCGGGGTTTTCAATGTTAAGTGATTTGGATATTTCAAACTCTCTATCACCGATTCTCCGATGGATATAACTCTCTCGCAGCTTCAACAAATCTGACGGTCCTGGTTTTTTCGGGAAATTTGGATGGGATCCAACGGTCACTGACTCTTCTTCCTTTTTCTTCTTTAAGCTCTTGCTGTGCGCGTTTTCTTCAAGGTTGTTCCTCCTAAGATTTTACTTCTAAATCCCTACAGGGTTTTATCCTTCTTATCCTACTGTCTCTACTGTTGCCATTAATGACAACAACCATCACTGCATTCTATCCACTGAATTTGCCAACAAAACCGTCCAGAGGTCTGTTCTTATCTCACGTGCGAGCTGTAGGTGGAGTTTGAATGCCGATTTAGATAGCCGATCAAGTTCTGAGCGTGTTCTCCTAATTTCTCCTAGGATTAGGGCGCGACTTAGTTGTTGGAAGGCTTTGAAGTTCCATCTACTGCATAATGGGTGATTTATGAGTGCGAATTGATGATTAGTCCTGATGATGAATCCCGATCCGGATTCGAAACGTCGATGAAAAAATGATACCTACTGTGGATTCTCTAACACTTACATCTCGAGAGGCCATTCTCCATACCCTCAAAGAGAATTTGGTCATGGCACAGAATCGCATGAAGCAATAAGCAGATCAAGGTCACTTTTAACGTCAATTTGCAGAAGGGGATCAAGTGTTTCTTTGACTACAACCTTACAAGAAAACTTTCCTCAAGGCTGACCATTGTCAGAAGCTAGAACCCAAATTTTATGGTCCTTATACCATTCTCAAGCATGTTGGACAAGTAACCTATCAGTTAGCTTTGCCCAACCATTCGAAGCTATATCTTTTTTTTCATGTTTCATGCTTAAATAAGGTGATTGGAGCTAAGTGTCAAATTCAAACCAACCTTCCAGAGTTAGCTGAAGAAGGATCCATTTGGCTATAGCTAGAAGCAGTTTTGGACCAGACTGACCGTCGCCTACATTAGAGAACCATCAAGGAAGTGCTAGTCCAGTGGAAAGATACAACTACAATAGATGCCACTTGGGAACCAGCTACCATTTTGCAACAATTTCCTCATCTCAAGCCTTGAGGACAAGGTTGTTTTTAAAGGGGTGGACATGTTAGGGTCCTCACCTGCACATAGGTAGAACAATATTTTCGGATGTAATAAAGGCCAATATTAATAAGGCCTTTCAATAAAATAGAATAAGGCGGATGTAATAAGACCTAATAGAAGCTTCTCCTTCTAGAAGAATCTTCCTCTAGATGCTTCCTTTTAGTATAAATAGGATTTGAGGGCATGAGAACCCTAACTTAGATATTATTGTAACAGAGCTCTACTCAACTGCAGGTTGGCCCCTCGAAGAGGCCCGTGAACATTCCTTTTAGATTGAAAGTGTTATTTATGTTATTATTCTCATATCATTTCAGTGCTATTGTGGTGAATGTTCTGGTTATATTGTTGTTATTTTTCCATTTCTAGCGTTTTATTTCAGTTTTGCATACATTTTATATCTGGTATATTACAGTTTCCCCATTCCATACTTAGCCACTTTTTCGATCACGAATTCCCAAGAAGGAGAGATCTAGATTTCACTTCCATTATTCTGTGACCTACAAACAACACCCGGAGTTCCTCCTTGTACAAATTGACCACCAGACACCCACATCATTCCCTCTTCCGTGTTACGCATTTTGAACTCAAAATTTATGAGACATACAATTTGACTGTCGGCCCTCACGTCTCTTGAGGATCCCTTGTCACCCTATTTTTAATCCCGTCCGATATCTTTCCACACTTCGCCAGTTCTTGGAATCTCTTTCACGGATCATCGGGTTGGTGGGTTCAAGAAATCTCCAATTCCTAATTGTTCTTCCTCATGCCCGACACCTTCGCACTTCTTTCCAAGTATGGAATTAGTAAGGTTTAAGGCTAAAATATCATCATGAATCAATCGTAAAGATTGTAATTAATGAGGTAAATGCTCGAGGAGACAATCACAATGACTATCCCTACACAACTGGTCCAAAAATAGGAAGAAAAGAGCTTTCCAGGCAGTGGGATATCCATTACAAATTTCAATATATTAGTGAAAATGAGTCCGACTGGTAGTTTCCTTATTCCATACTTAGCCACTTTTTTGATTTCACATTCTTGAATAGGTGGGCTCAAGATTGTTCTTTCATTGTTCCGTGACCCACGAAAAACACCTGGAGTTCCACAATATACAAATTGACTATTGGACTGACCCATCATGCCCTCTTCTATGTTACACATTTTGCACTCAAAACTTCTGAGATGTACAATTTGATTGTGAGGGCCTCACCTCTCCTAAGTATATCTTGTAACCCTATTTTGAAGCCCGACCAACCACTTTCCATAATTATCCATTCCTTAATCACTCTTCCTTGTCCTTGCCACCTTCGCACTCCTTTCTAAATATGCAATTAGCAAGCTTTAGCGCAAAAACTTCATCATGTAGGAACCGTAAATATTTTCATTAATGACCGAAAGGCTCGACAAGATCTCTCATTAATACGCATTAAACCAAGATTTTTTGAGGGTTATATTATTGCTTTCGAGTGTTCATTTCAAACATCATGAATGTCTTTCGCGGGTCGTCGTGTTGGCGAGTTCACGAAATCTCCAATCCTTAATTGCTCTTCATTTTCCTCGCCACCTTCTCACTTATTTCTARGTATTCAATTACTAAGATTTAATTCTAACAACTCATCATGCARGAACCATAGATATTGTCATTAATGAGGGAAAGGATYGCRGATATCTGCCATTGACAYAGATTAGACCAATTTTTGTGGAGGGTTATACTATCCCTTCTGAGTGTTCATTTCAAACATCATCTAGARAAAACTGATGTTCTTGTCAACTTATGGCAGCAAATCAAAAAAAAAAATGTGGAKATAGAGTGAAAATATTTGAGCATGAAGACCATAACTTCCARTGGTCTAGGGCATATTATTACTRCTCATCCCCTTCACCCAGAAMAAAGTAACTTGGACCTCTTCAATTKCTTGTGCAGGTTGTGTCCCTGAATTCTTTGACTGTAAGGAGGTGGTGTCTTGGTGCACCGAGCTATATGTTCCAACTCAAAGAATTATTTTACTGYGGGACCACTCTCCTATTCTTTTGTCACCWCAGGTCTTCTGAATGATGTTGATATTGTCAAAGCCAACATGGATMTTGAGAGGAGAAGAATGCAAGGAGTTCCTAAAAAAACATGATAATGGGTTGGACCTCTTACCTGAGTTCTCRGAAGACCCGAAGAAAGTTCCTGAAGATATCACAAGGTTGCAGGTTAGTTATTTTAAAAATCCATTCCGGGAAATTGTCTGGTTGTTTACAAGAAATACAGGACARTAATCCACATCAAGCATTTCCTGCATGATTCCTTAAATTTTGTATTTCACGGTCAAGGAAGAAGCCATTTTTTATTGGGGGAAGTTRATTTCCATTGAAATATGTTCCCAATTTTCATKATTCRAACATGAGAAGAAATTTTATATTTCATCCTACTTGGTTTTYGCAATAGTGCATTGTTGTCCATTTCCAAAATTGTCTRTGTCCAAGAAGGTAAACTATCAATTTGACCCAGTAACCTTCTGGTACCATGCCTTWTGGAGGAACAAGGCCTCCCATTCTTATTATGAGGTTTTGAATGACTTTGTCTCAGTTTTTAAAGATTTATTGTTAGGAAAGGATGCTCCCCGAATGTCTGAACAGAAAAYCAAGTTTTTGGATAGGAAGGGGACACTTGAACAAAAGGATAATTACAATGTAATAATGATTTTTTGCTCCAAGGAAAATCGTTCTTTCCTTCCATGTTAGATTACACATAGAATGTTTGTTACAAAAATAACAAGGAAATACAACTATTGGTTTCATTTTTTCCAGGATAAGTGAAAAAAATAGTTCATTCCTTTGCCTTGGAAAGTTGGGGACTTCGTGTTTAGGAACATAAATAGGATTGACGAATTCACAGGCCATTTCAACAACTTGAACCCAAGCTATGTTGAAAGGCTAAGATGGTTCGAGCCTAATGGTATTTTTGTAGAACATTTACTAGCAGTTGGATTCAAAAATTATTTTATCCATACACTCCTGAACGAAGACAAAGACAATGACGACAACACTCCTTCTCCTGACATTGGTGACCTAGAGACATTGCAAAGTACCATTGAATTGTACAAACAACAAGGAAAAGGCGTCGGTGAGAAGACTATCCAATCCCCAATTGTCACTCCCAAGAGTACGACATCCTGGAGCATCGCTCCAATGACCCACCCTAGTAAGAAAGGAACCCAAAATTATTCAAATGGAGGAGGAGATAAGAACCCATCTCGGGGTAAAATTAATAGTTCTCACAAGATTCCCATGAGGAAGAAGAGAAAAAACATTGTGGAACAAGCGGAAGATCCTAGAACTGAATGTGAAGAAATGGAACTTGAGACTGATATCGATAACGTATTATGCAATGTTGATCAGCCTGGGGATGCGATCCTCCATAATCCACTAATGGAAATAGCTAAGACTAAGATTTTTGAAGAATATGAATCCTTCGTATTCCATAGCGCAGTTTTTTACAAGGAATCTAAAAATTTAATTATTTAAAAGAAAGATGTAAGACATAAGAAAGAGAAATCTCATTCAGAGATTAACCTTAGGAACATGCATCTGTCCCAAAACTCCCGACTTCACTGAGTAACTAGAGATGTTGTTGATGATTCCATTGGAGGCCTTCAGGTGGATAATGCCATACTGAAGGACTAAATCAAGTAATTGGAGGAAGCTTTCATTTCTATCCCATTGATTTCCAATCCTTTAGCAATAACCATGCATGCCACCCCTGCAACCAAGTTCAAAGGATCCTCCATACTCCTCACATAATGTAGAGGCTATGTGGAGAAGAATATCAAGAAAAGAATGGAGCTAATTACTCAAGCCTGGGAAACATAAAAAAGTATAACTTCATTTGGAACGAGGGCACATGACTTTCAGGAATATTTTTAGGCTGATTTAAAAAAAGAAGAAGGTTTCTATCTAGACACGATCATCCCTTTTGGCATAAATGTCACCAGCATGACATAAATGAGAAGAAGAGAAGAATATATCCACTCCCCAAACGGGATCAAACAATAAAATGCATGTTGGAAAGAGAAATTTAAGAACCTGTATCTCATTTTCATATCATGTGAACGAGCCGTATCAAAGAAAGAAGAATTATTTAGAAAGATGACCAAAATATACTTAGCCATAAGTACCAATGAGGTCCAAGACCCAAACTTAATCCTCAACTTCTTATCCTTAACCAAGAAAAACTTTGATGTACAAGTTGATATTTTAAGGGGTTGTCTTTAGAAAAGTTTTACGACATTCTTGAATATGATGAGGATGACGTGGAAAACTGGCTAGTGGACTATTTGGTACAAAATGAAGAAATTGAACACACTTTGCATAATATTTATATATATCTAAGGGAATTAGAAAGCAATATTTTCAACATAAAAATCCGGCATGAGATCAATGTGGTCCCCATGAGAAGCTACATTGAAGAATGGTTCCAAAGGGAAATTGACAAGCTCACCGACGAAGGGAAACAAGTGCTTGGCACGACTCGAGTAAACGTCGACGAGAGCAATAAAAAGGAATCAATAAGCAAGTAGAAAAGGGGTAGATATATACCATCATAGTAAGTCTATACTAATCACATCATCCTTTCTTTATCAATCCATTTATTCCACCTCTTTAAATAGAAATGTCTAACCAAAGACTGAAAACTTCCAATTTCTTCTTTTCAGGTCTTGCTCTCTATCGTCGCCCATTTCTTATTTCTACAGTCCTATTTCTTGTACTTATTTATTTTATGGTCCGTGGGATCCCCAATCCCAGTCTATATGAAAAACACATTTAAATTTCGAGAAATATGTAACATAAATTATTATTTTTTGATAAATTTCAGAGAAAACTACTTCGGGAACAATCTCAATGGTACCTCGTAACCCTATTTTCGAAATCCAAAGTTAGTTCTCTTTATGCATGTTGGTCATCTTCTTTTATTTTTATGTGCTCAGAAATTTTTATCTTGAGCTATTTTGGATGTCAACAAATTTTGTTTATTTAATTTGAATGTTTAATGTGTGTGATTCCTCATCCTATTTTCCAAGAAACTTTATTTCAAAAAAAAAAAAAAATTTCTATTGTTTTGTATTTATTTAAGTCCTTATAATGGAAATTCTCTAAGTCCCACATTTGAACTATACACGCTCCAGGAAAAAATTAAAGAGGAGTACTACATCTATAAAAACCTAGTAGGATTGAAATCCTCATTAGGTTTTCCTTTCAGTCCTAATAGATTTAAGGGTCAACATACTTTTAAATACACCTGCAAGAATATCCATAGAAATAGAAACTTTCAAAATGTTTTATCATTGCCAAAAAAAGAATCAACTAGATAAACATGTTACAAATATACCAGTTGGTACTATACTAAACTGTCATAGGGATCTTAAAAATATTTATTATCTTACAAATATTTCAGTTGGATAGGCATGTTACAAAGATGCCCTCTTCCTCGAGAGAAATTGCAGATCAACCTATGCAAGGTGTGTTTGCTTCTCATGGAAAAAAGTTTCAGGAAAAGGGCATCTTCCTCTGTCTCGACACCGTCTTTTCACATAGTTTAAATTAACTTCAATGAGTTTAAAACTCATGAAAATAAACAATCATGTTAGGTGTCTGTTAATATATAGAAAAAAGTAGCAAACACAGAGGTCACACAAGAAGATCAAAGAATATTAAAACACATTTACAAAAAAAAATTTATTTGTTTCTTTGCCACCACATATAACTTTATTTATGCTAACACATATAGAGGCATACAAGCTAGATGATCTATTTAATAGAATGAAATGGATGTTGCTTACTTTGTTGAATTTCTCTCTAATTAATTGTTCACTCGATATTAACATAATATTATCATTAACTAATTTGGGAATTCGAGACTCTGGCTCTTCGGGGCTCCAGGCTTCGACGGAACTGTCTTTGTTCTAGAAGGAAAACTCCCAGACTGGCATTCTCCCGAATTCATGTAGCATCTTGACATATTATGGATGACGTGTTGCAGACATGTCCTTTTCTATATGGATATCGCTTTTCTTGCTTGCTTCTTGCCACGTGTCCTTTTCTTCATGGATACCACCTGTCCTGCTTGTTTCTTTCCATGTGTCCATGGTCGTTTCCATGTGTCTCTGGTACTTCGAGATTCTGATTCTCCCACGGTCCCTCCATACTTATGCATTTATTTTGATTTTAGCCCAACAGGGACTATGCTTGTTAAGCCCTAATATTGGCTCATTACCCATTAATTGGGGCATATTATATTAGTAATGTTATTTTATTTATGTTAGCTTTAGACCATTAGTTGTAATTATACCTCCTAGTCTTCTATATATACCAAGGAGACATTTTCATTTGGAATCATCTTGTACTTGAACGTTTAAGTGGGGTAAAAGGAGGTTTCCCCCTCAAAGAGCCTTATTATCTGAAATTATCTCTTTTTCAAGGCATTGAGTACTTTTTATGAGGTTTATATATGGTATATTGATATTTGGTTGTTAACATATGGTATCAGAGCTCAAGGTCTTGGGGTTTCGCTACTACATCTGAGACACCTTGGAATTTTTGTTATAACTTTGTTTCTACAACATTTAAGAAGGAACGACTTGGAGGGTATTTATCAGATGGATCAAGGTACATTGGGTTCAAAATTCATCTCCTGAGGAATTATACGTTCGGAGATACAACCTGTACAAGATAGGGTTCTGGAATCATCCTGAACTGATTCATTGCAAAATTTTCGCTATAAAACATTTTATATAACATTTCAGACCCTGAACTTTGGAGGCTATTTACAAAAATAAGTAAGATATTTGTGGTAAATATTTAAGCTTCTGGGTCATCTTAAATATGTAGATACACCCTGTGTAAGATAGGGTATCTGACTAGTCCTATTGACTATTCTCAAGAAGGTGTTCCAGGTAAAACAATCATAACTTCCTCTTAGAGTATCGAAATTGAGTGGGACTGGTTTCATTGGATCGTGGACATTCAGTAGTATTTCTGGTGTGAGTTTCAGAATTTTATATCAATTATTTTGTTAGGGGTATGCTATACAAGTGAGATCTCCGGGAAAGGACAAAAATCAGCAAGTTGTGGGGAAGTTACTGTAAATTCCACTTGGCACATCCAATTTTGATCAAACTTGTGGCATTGCAGAGAAAAAATATTAGAGAACTACATAAAATAAATTTTCATACCCATAAGGGCTGAAACTTAGGAGATAAAACATAAGAAATATTGTCTAGCAGAACCACCTCAAAATCAAGGTTCAAAAGTGATACTTGACCAACATGCCACCAAAAAAGGGACCTTCTACACCAAATAAGACTCCATAAAATCCTAATTGGACTCTTGATGAAGGTGAAGAAATTCATAGGGACATAAATGAACTACAAAAGAAGATGGATTTAATGGAAGCTAAGTTGGATACTACGATGGATGGTTTAAAAGGGAAGATCATTGAAGTATTGAAAAATTTTGTAACAGAGAAGACACCTGAAAGTGAAAATGCATCCCATGAAATTCATGATGAGGACACAAGGAAGGTGAATCAAGAATGGAGAAACTGCAACTTTGGCTTGAAGACCAACCACGTTCCTAAGATTGATATGAGGAAGTTTGATGACAAGGACCCAATCAAATGGATACCTCAGATGGAGAAATTCTTTGATATCCATAATGTTCCACATACACAAAAGGTACGAATTGTTTTTTTATATTTAGAACCTAATAAATTTGTATGGTATATATGGCTTTGTTCTCGCAAATCACTCGTCACTTGGACAATTTTCACGGAATAAATGATAGCACACTATGAGGATACAAGGAACAATACCTTCTTTAGCCAATTGATAAATATCAATCAAAATGGTTCAGTTACCGAGCACATTGAGAACTTCCAAAGATTGAATATAAAGGTAACTAATATTCTATATGAGCACTTGATCGATGTATTCATAGGAACTTTAAAGGATAATATTAAACATGAGGTTTGCCTTTCGGAACCCAAATCATTGGAGAATGCATTTAAGGTGGCAAGAAATGTTGAAAGTAAAAATATGGCTATGGCTACTACAAGGACCAATCCTAACATCTATAGAGATAACAATGCTCCTTCTTCTAAAACACTTCAACCGACAAGGTTGACACCTCAACAATTGGAGGAAACAAAAGAAAACGGTTTATGCTTTAATTGTGACAGCAAGTACACTAAGGGACATAAGTGTGGTGAGAAGAAATTATTCTACATAGATTGCGAAGAGGAAGAAGAAGAAGAACAAGAACCATCTCAAGATGAAAATGTAGAAGCAATTTCATCTGAAGAGTTGACTCCCATGATATCGTGTAATGCATTGGCTATAATTAGCACTCCTCAAACCCTCAAGATTGAAGGATACATCAAAAAGAAAAAGGTAATAGTTCTAATTGATTCTGGCAGTACTCATAATTGCATTCACTATAAATTAGCCAAAGATCTCAATTGCTTTCTATATCCAATGCCAGAGTTTCAAGTAATGATTGCAAATGGAGGAACTATCAATTGCTTAGGAAAATGCAATAAGATCAATCTTACTATGGGGGAATATGTAATGAATAGTCTAATGATTTCTATACGCATGGGTGGTGCAGATGTTGTACTAGGAATCCAATGGTTACTACCATTAGGAACAATGGCTTTTAATTTTCAAGAACTTTTCATGAAATTTTCATTGGAGGGAAAATAAATTGAGTTAAGAGGTATCACAGGGAAACCCGGTAAGGTGATAAGCTCTAA
>JZKD02S1664372.1:10426-25177 GCA_000966675.3 Picea glauca
GATGTGAGCTAATCTTCTATGACAAAGTTCACATGGATTCTTCAATAGCGTGGGTCATGGAAGCTTCTGAGTGACCCTTTAGCTTATACAAGCCACCTTCTTCTTTTCAATGATGTTTTATTCTTTTAAGGTTTCTCCTTTAGTATGTTGCCTTCTCCAACCTTTACTATTTCTTCCTGAGGTCAACAAAACAACAAGCAAGAGTACTATCCCTTTGATAATATAAAGAAATAGCACGATCAATCATCATAATGGATCCTTTAGATATATCATTAGTAACTTATCTGAAGCAAAGATTAAAGGTAAGGAATACAATATGAAATGACGTCAACACTTTCATAGTGTTATGACCAAGCATTCTTCCATGGCAACCTGGAACTAACATGAGGTTTCTCCTAGAGGAGATGTCAGTTGTATTAGGAAAAGTATTTACTTCTATATGCTCACATGCTATCAAGTATAATACTTTACGACGACTGCTATCTCAACTATAGTCATCAACTTGTCATGTGTACCTTTGAATCTTATTAATATATATTAATAAAACCTGGAGCCTTGTCCTCAAGAATGAGTGCTTGCTTTTCTTCCAGGTCTCCTTCACTCAAGTGATGAGTGCTTTCTTCAACATGTCTTTTGTACTGAGACAATATGTTATCTTGATAGAAGGTTAAGTTAGAGGATAATATTTGTGATCAACTTTTAATCCTTCTAATAATTTGATCATAGCTTCAACATGCAACACTGATCAAGATAATGTCATGACAAATAGATGCATATTAGAATAATCACACCTGGGTTGCATCATTTCCTTGAATGCATTGGATCTTGAGATCCTTCTGGATCTATGGAAAGAGATCCCTTCTCCTACAAATACTCTTTAAAGTTTAACCATTTAAACATATGAGAATACATACCTCTGATAGCATTTGCAGGTGGTGGCACCATCTGGCAGTAGCGGTAATTATTACCAACTCTTTAAAAACTTCAAGGGTGATAGCCACTAGTAGTAAGGATGCTACTGTAACTGGTACTGCAACTACAACTCGTTCCAAGACTGCAACTGCAACTGCAACTTAGGGTTTTATGAGGAACCCTAATTTTTCAAATTTCAAATTTTGAAATTCTGATCCAGGGGATAGATGCGCTGAGCTGAGGCGAGTTAGCTAGTGCAGTCAGAATTTCAAAAATCCAACTTTTACCCCCTCAAACTTGATCTACGGATTTCTAGACTGGTGCTTCTGGTTTTCTAGTACTTCTGGTACTCTGGTACTTCTGGTACTCTAGTTTTTTGGTTTTCTAGTACTTTGTGAAACTAGGGTTTCACTTTACGGGAGATCTGGCCACTGAAAAGGTGTGATGATGATGCCAAATTGATCCTTAGGGGAGGGCGCAACTTTCTAGATAGTTTTAGGGTTGAAAAGCTTCACTTTTGAAAAAACCCTAATTTGCAGGTATGGCAATAGTGACGTTTTTCTCTTGCGAAAGATGCTTCCTTCAGCTTGGCTCTGAAACCATGTTAATGTTTAAGCCATTATTATAGATGTTTGCATTTCATTAGATAACAATAACATAATCCAAGATCACTGAGAAATACAAAATCACAAGGGACACAACATTTATCCTAGGAAACCCTCTAGGGGAAGAAAACCCAACAAAACTTCCTTAATATAGATAGCCAATACAATGACAAGAGATCTCTTATGCTAATACAAAAATTCCTCTCCTAGATATGCGCCACTCTCTCTCTCCTTTGCCGATAACAGATCATAACTTGTCTCTCAAACTGAGCAAGTGAGTTATATCTAAGTGAGGCACTAGCCTCCTTTATTTATACAAGTCTGGCACGTGTGAAGTGTCTCTTCACTGGCAGGGAGGACTTCTTAAACTGGGTGGGTAAACCCACCTTTATTATATTTTTGGGTCTCTTTAATAACTGTTGGGGCCGACTTCTTTTTCTTCCTATTACAATTATCTTTTGACCAATCCGCAAAAGGGGATTTGGTCCTATTACAATAACCGACATGATCAATCCACAATGGGGATTTATCTTATGAATAATATATCAATAAGAATAAGAATACTCTTTGCAGTCACATTATTTCAACATTTAACCTCGGTGCTAAATTTCTCAAATTACTCACAAATTCTTTCCCAATTTCATAGGAGTACTTTTGTCAAACATATTAGAGATATTTTCTGAAATTTAAATTTCTACAACTTGTATCTCGAACGTTCTACTAGTTTTCCCATGTAAGCTCAAAATTGAATGTGTGGCTCTCATAAGAAATTGTAAAGTCCCCAACCCCAAGTTGGGCCACACAACAAAAAATCCCATCTCCTATCACCATTGACTTTTCAAATTTCTTTTAATTTCTGCCTCTTACAGGTTGGTAACATATCCAACCACCTCGCTAAGTCTCGTTACCTCTATCCTCAGCAATGATATTGTGTATATAGCATAACGTGCCCTGCATATTATTACAATATATGAAATGCAAGTAGTATACCAATTAATGCATATATATATATATATATATATATATATACATTACTCAACAAAATAATACAACAACTAAATAACACATAAACACATAAAAATACACTTATCTTTTTATGGTAAATCAACAAATGCGTGGAGACCTCAGACGTTCCTCCAAACCATAGAATCTACTTCTCATAAACTATTAGGAACAGTTCACCCTCAAGCTGAGGCTATAAAATTCACCATGGAAGGCCTCCCAAGTCATACTAAGGTCTATCCACCATGATAAATATCAAGTTAAGGTGCCAAGTACAACAACTATCCTATAGTCTCTCATTTCCCATAGCTTATCCCATGCCAAGAAGTGTGCCCCTCCTCTTCTCAACAGTCCTTCGACTTCCCCACTTCTCTTCTAGGGATTCAGCAATAGGTCGGATACAAAGTGTCAGAGCTCTATAGCTATTACCCAACACACAAAAAAATCAGTTCCCAACATTTGTCCCACCTAGAGATAACGCTCATGGGCCTAACAACCCACTTCTTTAGATTCTCATTGGATTGAAAACCCACTTCTGTGAATTCCCACGGGCCCGACAACTCGCTTCTTCAGCTCCAAATATCTCGAAATACTCCTTGTCAACAACTCCCAGAAGCTTTACCCAAGTACAAATATGAAAATGGTGGTAGTTGTAAGGTATAGATGACAAGAGTGTAAGGTTCGAATGATCAAAGAATGATGAGAAAAATGATGATGAGAACCCTCAAACTCACTAAGTGATCTCTAATATAAGTATGCATACAAACAACATGACAAGTGGCACAAGAGTAACCACTTTCTCTATCTTGGAAATATGTCCCTCTCTAATGACAAAGGATGAAAACATTAGCATGGAAAAACTTAGGATTGGACTCTTTAAGGAATGTTTTATTATATTCCTTGGCTTAGACCCCTAGCTTAAGTGACTCTCTTAAGTCCCTTAGCCTCCTTTCCTCTAGTGGATTTTTATCCCCCCATATTGTTCTTGTCGTGTTGGTCTGCAACAATGATGTATTTTATTAATAATATGAGTGACACATATTACAATAATAGTCTCGCTAGCCTTTTAACATTCTTTCTGTCCAGCCTTGTCACCACATAGGCACTCTAGCCTCAAAACATATTTACAATAGAATTCAGGCCCAAAATATTCTAGATCACCAGCATATATGTACATTTACAACTTGGGTTTCGGTCTAGGGGTATTATAGATACAATGATTGATGTAGCCCTCAATGGTGTACTTAAATCCATAACATCAACTGCTAGGGTTTCTAGGACAAACTGGGAGCACACATCAATAAGGAAGCACACAAAAAAATTTAAAGAAACAATTTCATATAAGGAAAAATCAAATTCTTCACTACTAGATCTTCATATTAAATTTTAAATTCTACGAAATCACAAATAAATTTCTCAATGGGATTCTCTACTTATGGTGTAACTAAATAGGAATGAAACCATTCATTAAAATTCAAAAGTTGAGATATTTCCTATAGGTTTGTGAAATTCAGTAAGAAATGCACAAAAGCATAAATTTCTCTCTAAACTTGATTATCAATACCTTGCTCCTACAACCTTTCAGGCTAGTTTTTTTATAATTTTCTTTTAATATAACCTCCACATTATTCCCTTTTCTTTTTCCAAATCTATGTTCTTTTCCATCATCATCAACATCATCTTCTTCATTTTCCCTTAGTATGTTATTTTCTCATCTTCTCTCTCCTCTTCCCTTCTCCAATTCTATTCTCCTTTATACTCTCTTGTTTTTCTCTTATCAACCTCTCTATTAAAAGGAAATCTCCCTACTCTTATTATTCTTATTCTTTGGGAACAATCTTATCTCCACGAACTTCCTCCTCTTCTATTGTTTCTTTTTCCTTTTAATTTTCATGGACTCCCCCCATCACTCCTTGTCACTCCCATCAGATCCTCCTTTTAATTTTGAATAGTCCTTTTAATTGACAAACAAACCACCATAAATGTTTTTTTATGGGCACGAGAAGCGATCCCATCCACCATTTAAAAAACTTCCAAAGTCACGTGGGCTCTAACCTCAAGTCATTTAGCATTAATGTGTAAGGGTTAAGAAAACCATTGGATTTTAATTTTTTGGGGGAGGGTGGCGTGTCGCGGTGAGATCAATGCATGGGAGGAATTGGGTTGACATCATCCTAAATTTCCCACTACTTTGAAATCTATTCGTGTAGGCTATATCAATGGTTGGGAGGCATTTCACACGACAAACATATGACATCAGCCCGAAGCTTCATGCGCTTTGAAATGCTAGCATAAGTAAGTGACCTGGATCATATTAACTTGAACTACTATCTAGTGCTTGTTTCTCAATAACCCTCCACTGTGATCAAGACATCATAGAAAATGACATCATCGTTGTAAGATGGATTATTAGTATGATTTTGAATGAGGCATTATGATTCATGTATCATAATGGTTTGGATTATTTATTTAGATTTCTTTACAAGTGTTTCTTATATTTGAATTTGTTACATGATTCATTTTTTTTTTAATATTATAAATATGAAATTATTAAGTAATATATTTTAATCTCAAATTTATTAAACAATGAAGATGAACAAAGTGGTTGTATTTTAATAATCTTTCACTAACAACAACACATATGATAGAAAATGACATGAATCATGTTAACTTGGATTATTAATCTAAACAATGGTTAAAAAAAGCGGTTGGCTAATAGGACTCAAATCTCTTAAACATAAAGGTTGAAAAAAAAAAGTGATTGTGTCCTAATAGCCTTTCACTAAAAACAACACATATGATAGAAAATGACATGAATCATGTTAATTTGGATTATTAATCTAGACACTGGTTAAAAGAAGTGGTTGGCCTGTAGGACTCAAATCTCTTAAACACAAAGGTTGAAAAAAGTGGTTGTGGCTCAATAAATCACCACTAACAACTACACATATGTTATATATCATGTCGATCATGAAAATTGGGATTATTAGTCTATACATTCTTGGAAAAAAATGGTTATCACTTATGATAAAAAATTATTTCCACCAAGAACAACAAATATGATAGAAAATGACATGAATCATGGTAACTTGGATTATTATTGTGTCTTTGTTATCTCTTGTAGTTGTTGAAAATAGAGGTTGTGGATCGATAACTCTTTGCGAGAAATGATGCATATGATAGAAAAAAGTCCCTCCTTCAAGAACAATCCATCCACCAAGAACATGACATATGATAAAACATGACGTGGATCATACTAACTTTTATTATTAGTCTATAATTTTTTATATCTTCCCACTATTTAAAAAATTGGTTGTGGGTCAATAACCCTCCACTATGAACAACATCATTTACGATAAAAAAAGTCCCTTAACCAAAAAAACAACACATAGAAAACGATATAGTCCTTGCTAACTTGGATTACTAGTTTGGATTTTGTTATATTGCCTCATGAATTTGAAAGTATGATGGATGACATAAAAAAATGATCAATCTCACTACTTTTATAGACAATTTTATTAACATAGCATCATATGTTGGGACTTATAAATTGTTTTAAAGTATATTTTACAATTAATGAATAATAATAGACAAATACTATTTTAAAATGATAAAAACTAGATACCAAAACACCAATTACAACATATCACATTTTGTTATTATTTTAAAATAATAAAACCAGACCAAAACACAACATATCAAATTATTTACCTTCTATCATAAAAAAAAAAAACATAAACAGTCATATATGTCCCACATACACTAATATATGCATCTCAGATAAACAATCACACATATCCCGCATACACTAGTATATATGTCCCACATACACTAATATATACATATAGTAACTCAATATTTATAGAATTAAAATACATATATATTCTCATTTATACTTAATCAATTAAACAATTTAATTCTCCTTTTTATGGTAATTAAAAAACAAAAATATCTCCCTTCTTTATATGGTAATTAAAGAACAAAATCCCTCTCACTTGAGTAAGAGCACAAAATGTTTGTTTGCAATTTTTGTGTTAATTTTTATGTACAAAAATATGGTAAATCTTAAAGACTTTATAGATCTTGTTGTATATTTAAATTAAACTTGTGACTTTAAATCTTAAATCAAAACCATGCATTAATCAAGGTTGAGTTGAAGTCTCGTGTTGAGTTATAATTGATGATTAGTTTTGGAGGAAGGTTATAGCGGCAAACTTGAGGTGAAATATGAGATCTTGCTACTAGAAGTATTCTAGCAAAACTTGTAATTCTGAGTTTGAAGAAGTTTTGAAGGCAATTTCTGAAAACTTGTTTGAAGATTGATCCTTGAGGTGACTTTTGAGTGTGGGCTATATAGAAGCTCTAGTGGACATCAAAGAGACTAGACTTGCAAACCTTGTCACTAGGAGACTAGACTTGTAGCTAGTAATGTGAAAGGGTTCAATCCCTTGTTACTATGAAACTAAGATTACAACTAGTGATGTGAAAGGGAAGAAACATTAGCCACCTCAAAAGAAGTCAAGAAATGTAAGAAAGAAACGACGAGGAGTTCTTCTCTACATCAGTCTTCTCGGGAAGACCAAAAGAAAGATTGAGCATGATTGCATACTAAGGTAAGTCTTGTACTACTTTCCTTAATTGATTTCATCATTACCCTATAGTAGTTTTATTTTGATGATGAAGGGTATTATCTTTGGTACGATATCCCTCATGACTTGGACCATAATCCCTGGTGTGGGAATCCAAATTGTTTGTTTGGTTGGTCATTATCCATTCGAGAGGCCATCTTGGTTATTATTCTAGTACAAGAGGCCGTTTTGGTTGTTATCCCTTTGGGAGGCCATCTTGGTTATTATCCTAGTACAAGAGGCCATGTTGGTTATTATCCCTATTGGAGGCCAGATTTCTTATTTCATTATTGAAGGAATATTATACCTGGTACGGGAGCCCATTTGTGTTGGTTGGTTATTATCTTAGCACATGAGTCCACTTTGATTATTATCCCTATGGGAGGTYATCTTGGTTATTATCCTAGTACGGGAAGCTAACATAACACTATAAAGAYAGTAGAGGACCTGAGAAGACATGGGATGTATCCAGGTTAGCAACACATAAAAAGGAAGATGTTCATCCTTTCGACTATAGAGGGAGTCACTTAACTCAGAGGGAGTCAAAATATTYAGAAGAAGGAAGAGACAATGCCTTCTCCCCTTCAACAGTTTAGAGGGAGACACTTATTGATCTAGTTGATCCTATAGCTCTAGATGATGATTCCYAGAGACATTGGCAATAGGGCAGGAGAAGCATACATGGGCTCAACAGACTTTGTTGGAGGCAATGGGACATACAACAYCTTGTGGTACATTCCGAGAGAGWAAGTGACCATAGATATTTTCGAGCTATGTTCAACTATGAGCCACATMATTGATATTGAACCTTCTTGTCATGGAGAAGCAACAGGAAAACAGTTTTGGGAAGATKCCATGATCGAAGAGTAGTAGTCCATTATGAAGAAAGATGTGTGGATCTATAAGATCAAACATSCAGCTGATGGAAGTGTCGAAAAGTACAAAGAAATATTTGTGGCTAGAAGATTCTCTCAGGTGGAGGGAATAGATTATSAGGAGACATTTTCTCCTATTGCCCGATACACTTCCATTTGTATGATTATTGATCTTATAACATGTGTGGGTTGGAGACTAAATCTAATGTATGTAAAGACAAKCCTTTTTCAATGATGAGATCGAGGAGCGAGATGGATTCAYGACACATGAGAAGGAGTCTCATGTACACAAGTTAAAGAAATCCATATATGGACTAAAGTAGGCACCTCGAGCATGATTGATGGACACTTTATGAGTTTGGGATTCAACAAGAATGTTGTTGATCCAATCCTATACTAAAACACTATTGGAGACGAGTGCTTGATTTTTTGGTCCTAAATGATTCATAAATCCTTACTGTTGAATGCAAGTTTGCATTAGATTTTGAATTTGAGATTGAGGACCTTGGTATGATGCACTACTTCTTGGACTAGAAGTAAGGTAGAGGACTGATGAGATTTTCCTGAGTTATGGAAAATATACAATGGAGATATTCAAGATGATGGACTATAAATCCATGCCTACACTGATGGTGATGAACTTGGAGAAGATGAATGAGGCTTATTCTGATTCAGATGAGATTGATCCACATCATTACAGACAACTGATTGGATCATTGATGTATCTGGTTAACACCAGACCTGATATATGCTATGCAGTGAGTATACTCAGTCAGTTTATGAGTCACTCGAGATAAACATACTGGATAGAAGTGAAGCATGTGCTGAGATATATACGAGGCACAGTTGATTATGGCATGATATATGCCTCTTGTGTAGACATGAGATTGTAGGGATATTCCGATGCAGAATCGACAAGGATCATAGTTGACTGAAAAAGCAAATCTGATTGTTGTTTTACATTGTGATATGCCATGCTTTCCTTGTGCAAAAGGAAACAGACTTATGTGGTTTTGAGTACCGCAGAAGTAGAGTACATTTCATTATTTGTGGAAGTCTACGAAGTAGTTAGGATTTGAAATCTCCTTGTAGACTTATTTGGACATGAGATGGATTCCACCATTATCCATTACGATAACCAGAGTTTTGTAAAGCTCTCTAAGAATCTCGTGTTTAATGATAAATTGAAACACATTGAGATATGGTGAAGAGGAAAGAAGTATATGTGCAGTACTTTCTACACGCGAGCATGTTGCATATTTCTTCATCAAACTACTTACCAGGACAAAGTTCGAGTAATTCTATGAGAGACTTGGACTAGTGGAGAATGCCTCCCTAGCTAAGAGGGAGTGTTGATGATTGCAACGTCTTGTGACATTCTCCAGGTCATTCTCCTATGGACTAATTTGAGTTGATCTGTGAGAGGGACCATGTGATGGGTGTTTCGTTCTCCTCTTGATTGAGTTGAGACGATGTGTGTCCATGTGTTGGGTGTTCCCATGTGATGGGTGTGCATCAGACTTTGGACTGAGTTGGTATGACGTGTGGTCTCTTGTCTATTCCTATGGACTGAGTTGAGATGACTTGATATGGTCTCCTGCCTTGTACTCCTCTGGACTGAGTTGAGTCAACTTAAGATGCTATCCTGCCTTGTCCTCTTATGGAATTAGTTGAGTCGGCTTGAGATGGCTCTCCAGATGGTACTCTTATGGACTCAATTGAGTGATTTGTTGAGAGTGTCATATCTGTGGATGAGCACAGGTGGATTTGTCCATAGTGGCTAAGAAATAGAGGATGTGAGATCCCTTGCTATATTGTCAGAGAGTGAGAATTTGGTAAAACCCTAATTTATGTTGTAAAGGGAACAAGTGGGCCCCACCATGAAAATATATTTCATATTGTGTAATTATTAATTATATTATTAAGTTTTACAGGTCAGCGCTATTTTTCCAATAGACACATCATTTGATGTGATAGGTTTTGTATAAATAAGAGTGGATGCCCATTGTGGATCACACTCACTTGTCATGTCATAATTTCATAAGTTTATGTTTGAAATTATGAGGACTACAATTCACACTTCTCTAAGAGTTATTTTTGTCACTCATAGTAGCACCCTATTGTGTGCTAGGTTTGGTTGTGGATGGTGGATATTCTCTTGGCAATATAGCAAAGGATTGTTGGGTTTTTCTCTTGATTAAGTAGGGTTTTACCAGGATATTTTCCGGTGTCTTTTGTGCATGGTTATTCTTCTTGTGATCTTGGTTTAATGAAGTTAGTATTATTTTGTTATTACAGTCATTGTCTTTGGTTCAAGCACATGCTAAATGAATTAAACTACATGCATAAGATTAAACCATCAAAACTCAACAATATGAACATAAGTGTAGATGGACAACCAAGGATTTTCAAGGCTTCTTTTTGAATAAGAATTCTTCTAGAGTCAAACTGCACACATGCTTCTTATCATGGATGTTTCTTCCAATGAAGAACATGAATAGATACTTCATAGTCTTTACACATTCTTCTTCAATGGATCATATCATTCGGGATTAACTCCATCTGAATCGTAGATTCATTCTTGAATGACAAATATGCATGCTCTTATTTTGGAATTATGTGATCAACTCCCTCCATTTCAGAGAGTACATGCTTTCGTCTGCTACATCTCTTTTTGCTTTATGCAAGGTGTCACAAGCCTTTTCTAGTTTCCTTTTGAATCATGCATTCCTTCGATGAGGACTCCTCTAAGTCTCTTTAAGTTTGTTTCTATCTATTTTTATTGTTGCCCATCTTGCAGTTGTGTCGTCCTTATAAACTTCTTATATGAAATCTTTTGTAAGGATTTTTGCATCACAAGGGTACCTGCCCATAATAAGAACAACCAGAGAAAACAAGAAATATCTATCTAGAGGAGATGCTAGTTTATTTTTCGAATAAGTACAATAAGCATCTATATCAATAGTATTCATATGTAGTCAAGTATTCATTTCACCTATAAATAATATAATCTTTCAAAGATTTCTTTCACAATTTGTAATGTATCAACTATCACCCTTGATATATATCCATTTAATCAAACCTGGAACCTAAAGCCTCAATTGCTATGGAGGGTCCACTTGTTCTTCTGAATGCACTGAATCTAAGATTACAACTTGGACAAGATCTCTAGTACTTTCCCTTCAAACACACTCATGTTTTTCTAGATGATATAACTTAGATAACATATACAAGTGCATACCTTTGAAACCTTGTAGCATCATCCAACTTGTCTTCCAATATGAAACTAGATACCATATTGACAAGAAGAGATTATAAATTCAATTAGAAGATTCAATGATTAGAACAATCTAGAAACTCTAAAATTTCAACTTTGACCACAAAATTAATTTGACCAAAACTAAACCTTAAACTAACTTTGACCAAAAATTCAACCCCGACGTTTTTGCTAGCTGAGAGTACCAAGAGGTGCAATAGGTTAGGGTGCACTAGGATGTCAATGAATTAGTTCAAATGATTTACCAGAAGTTCTCGAACACAAGGGTTAGGGTTTGTTGCAGTTGCATAATCAGAAAACCTAGCTGCAACTGTAACTGGTGCGATAACGAGCTTAACAAATAATTTTCGCACTACCTTCTAGTGGTTAAATTGTCTTGAAGGTGGTGTGGGCCCATAAACTGTTAGAATAAAAGATATGTGATCGATTTTCCATAGACGTTGTAACGATATTGTCACTCAACCATAGACACAAAGCCACCCCCAAGCACCTTTAACCTTGACAGACAGAATAATTATGGAAGCAAACCTTAAAACCAATAACCAACCAAGGTACCATATCTCTCTCCAACACTAGTGTACCAAGAAAAGAATCTAAGCCATAACCAAGGTAGAAATTCCAAACTATAACCAAGTAGAAATTCTAACCATAACCAAAAGTGCTCCAACTGCACTCCCTCTCCAAAACTTGCACACCACTATTTTGTGTGAGTTGTGAGAGTGAGAGTGAAAAATGAGCTCTAGTGCCCTCTTATTTATAGTGCTCTTTGTCATCTGTCCAAGATGACTTCTTATTTTATAGGCTAACACTTAATTATTAATTATTTTATTGAGCCAACATGTCTTATAGGGTTTCTACACATCTATTTATGGTTTCTCTTTCTTCTCAGAATATTCTAGTCTTTTCAAAGGTTACATGTAGAGGTTAATAGCTCCCGCAACTACCATAATATCAACAACCTCAATAATAGGTCGAATACAAAGTCTTGGAGATCTGTAGCTATTTCCCAACGCATAGGAAAATTAGTTACCAATAGTTCTCCCACCTAGAGAGAATGCTCACGGGCCTCACAACCCACTTCTTTAAATGTTCACAGGCTTGACAACCCACTTCTTTAAATTCCCACAGGCCTAACAATTCACTTCTTCATCTCCAAAGATATCAGAATACTCCTTCCCAACAACTCCCCAAATCTTTACCCAAGTACATATACGAAAATGGTGGTGGTCATAAGGTACAAATGACAAGAGTGTAAGGTTCGAATGATCTAAGAATGATGGGGAAAATGATTATGATAACCCTCAAACTCACAAGTGATCTCCAATATAAGTATGCATGCAAACAACATGACAAGTGGCAAAAGAGTAACCACTTTCTCTCTCTTGGAAATATTTCCCTCTCCAAAGACAAAGGATAAAAACGTTAGCAGATTAGACTCTTTAAGGAATATTTTATTATATTCCTTGGCTTATCCCCCTAACTTAAGTGCCTGTCTTAAGTCCCTTAACCTTGTTTCCTCTATTGGAGTTCTATCCTCCTATACTCTTCTTGTCGTCTTGGTTTGCAACAATGATGTATTTTATTAATAATATGAGTGATACATATTACAATAATAGTCTTGTTGGCCTTTTAACATTCTTTCTCTCCAGCGTTGTAACCATAGAGGCACTCTAGCCTCAAAACATATTTACAATAACATTCAAGCCCAAAATATCCTATCTCACCAGCATATATGTACATTTACAACTTGGGTTTCGGTCTAGGGATATTATAGATACCATAATTGATGTAGCCCTCAATGGTGTACTTAAATCCATAGCGGCAACCACAGGGGTTTCTAGGACAAACTAAGAGCACACAACAACAAGGAAGCACACTAAAAAGTTTAAAGAAACACTTTCATATAAGGAAAAATCAAATTCTTCACTACTAGATCTTCATATGAAATTTCAAATTTTAAGAAATCACAAATAAATTCCTCAATGGCATTCTCTACTTATGGAGTAACTAAATAGGAATGAAACCATTCATTAAAATTCTAAAGTTGAGATATTTCCTATAGGTTTGTAAAATTCAGTAAGAAATGCGCAAAAACATAAATTTCTCTTTAAACTTGATTATCAATACATTGTTGCTACAACGTTCTAGGCTAGTTTTTCTATAAGTTTCTTCTAATATAACCTCCACATTATTCTCTTTTTCTTTTTCCAAATTCTATGTTCTTCTCCATCATCATCATCTTCTTCTTCATTTTCCCTTCCTATGTTCTTTTCTCATTTTGTCTATCCTCTTCCCTTCTCCAATTCTCCTTTATACTCTCTTGTTTTTCTTTTATCAACCTCTCTATTCTCTTCCTCCTCGCAAAAAGAAAACCTTCCTACTCTTAGTCTTTAAGAACAATCTCATCTCCATAAACTTCCTCCTCTTTTATTAATTTTATCTCCATGAACTTCATCCTCCTGAAAAGGAAACCTTCCTACTCTTATTCTTTAAGAACAATCTCATCTCCATAAACTTCCTCCTCTTCTATTAATTTTATCTCCATGAACTTCATCCTCCTCTATTGTTTCTTTTTCCTTTTAATTTTCATAGATTTCCCATCACTCCCCTGATATCTCTTTTTAATTTTTAATAGTCCTTTTAATTTTAATTGACACACAAACCACCAAAAAAAAAAATTGATGGGCACGAAGAGCGATCCAATTCACCATTTAAAAAACTTCCAAAGTCACGTGGGCTCTAACCTCAAGCCATTTAGCATTAATGTGTAATTGTAAAATGCCTCAAGGGTTACGAAAACTATTGGATTTTAATTTGTTTGGGTAAGGGTGGCGTGTCGCGGTGAGATCAATGCATGGGAGGAATTTCTCACGGGATTGGATGGACATCATCTAATCTTGTAGGCTATATCAATGGTTGGGAGACATTTCAGAGGACAAGCATATGACATCAGCCCGAAGCTTCATGTTCTTTGAACTACTAACTAGAACACTACATAAGTGACATGGATCATATTAATTGGACTATTATTTAAAAAACTGGTTGTGGGTCAATAACCCTCTAGTATGAACATCATTATAAATAAATAAATAAATAAAAATTCACTTAACCAAAAAACAACACATATAAAACGATATAGACTTGCTAACTTGGATTACTAGTTTGGATTTTGTTATATTGCTTCGTGAATTTGACATGGATTTTGTTATATTGCCTATAAATTTGACATTATGATTCACTACATAATTTTTTTTATCAATCTTACTACGTTTATAAACATTTTTATTAACATAGCATCATATATGTTGGGAATTATAAATTATTCTAAAGTAGATTTTACAATTAATGAATAATAATAGAAAAATACTATTTTAAAATGATAAAAACTATATACCAAAACATCAAATACAACATATCACATTCTATTAATATTTTAAAATAATAAAACACCA
>JZKD02S1664372.1:37615-53386 GCA_000966675.3 Picea glauca
GAAGTGGGGCCCCTCCTATCATGTCGACCACCGTGTCACGTTTCCCTCTCTGCCACTTGTGTTCCACTTAACTGTGCAATGGGGTCGTTTCTCATTGGCTGCTCTCTGGCCCTGTTGGGATTTGTTCCTATTAGCCATTTGCTAACCCTGTAGGGATTCACCCCCATTGGTCGGTCGCTAGCCCTATCGAGGTTCTGTGGTGGCAGAGTCGAACGATTAGACATTATTGTAGTGCTGAGGCACAAAATACAAATAGGAAATATGATCAAATTGAACCGTGATCATGACTCGTGATCACATGGGAACAGAGAAGGAGAGAGAAAGAGCCAGCTTACGCTGGGCCTCCGTGGATATTTAGGGGTTTTGGTCCAGCAGAAGACCAGAAAAAATTAATTTAGGTAGTGGGTATGTTACAAAGTGGTATCAAAGCATGGTTACAACACTCGACTTGATTGGGCTCGTGTACGAGTTGTGCATAAGCTCCATTCGGAGCACTCCTACGAGGAGTAACCCCCTAACTTAATTCTCTTGTCCAGGATTGAAACTTGGAAAGGAGAACTCGACTGAGTATGCATGTGAAAGAATTATAAATTATGCGCAGATTATTAAAATATATCTAACTCTTGACTAACAATCAGCGTTTGTCTTTTCACCTAAGTGGACGATCAGCCATGGGAATTTTCAGACACAGAGAATGGTGACTCACCAAGAGTGGGAGAAGGCTCCCACAATAGAGATGAAGAGTCTGACAAAAGAAGAGCGATAGGAACCCCTCCAGACCTAGCCGAGACTGTGAGGAGTCTTATGGTCAAGTTGCAAAGCTACAAGGCTGACAATGAAAGGTTTGCCCTAGAGGTAAAGGACCAGTGCCCGACGATTCCACTGAGAAGGAAGCTGGTGATTCAGAAGGCTCTTCCAACAGTAGGACCAGTTCCTATTCTCAAATAAAACAGAAGAAGCAAAAGACTTCCAAGATTCATAAATTTGAGGAATTCAAAAAGGCCAAACCTCCCTCCTTCGACGGTGAGATAAAGAAGGGAGAGGAAGCCAAGGCCTTGCTACTTGGACTGAAGAAATATTTCAGAGTCCATGTTTTTTCAAAGAATTTGAAGGCCCAAGTGGCCACTTTCAATCTGAACAGAAAGGATGCCATTTGGTGGGAAGACCTTAAGAATATGAAAGGGGTCCGTGAGGAGGACCTGTCTTGGAAATGGTTTGAGAAGTACTTTCAGAAGAAGTATTTGTCAGAAAGATATTTTGACGAGAAGGCTAAAGAGTTTTATGAACTCAAACTGGGACAACTTTCTATGGAGGAATATGTCAACAAATTCCTCAACTTATTGAGATATGTGCCCTACATCAAAGTAGAGAAGGAGAAGGCAAAATGCTTCATCAGTGGGCTACCCAAGGAATACTGAAACCAAATCGTATTCGATGAGACAAAGACCTTGAAGACACTATACAAAAGGAAACATATTGTCATGAACAATATGGACATCGGGAAGAGTCTCGTGGAGACTGGAAACAGAAGAGTGGTTCAAGGTTTCAGAAAAAGGGGAGAAAAATCCTCAGGATTTAAAAACTACAAAAAGAACCCTAGAATGAAATTCCCAACCCGGAGTGTACTTCAGCAGAACTTTCCCTCGGTGGACGGAAACAAAACTTCTGGACCTATGTCAGCGAAAACTAATAACCCAAAGAAAGAACCTCTGAAATGTTGGGGTTGCGGAGAAGAGCATCTCCTGAGAGACTGTCCACACCGAAAACAGAACAGTCGGAAAGTCTATAACATTTAGGAAGCTACCATAGTCAATGATGTGGAAAGGAGTGTATCGCAGATTTATGTAGCCTTGGATAATAACCAAGTTGACCACCAAGCTTCAGTGGTGGAAATAGAAGGTATGATTTCCAACCATCTAGTGTCTATTTTAATTGACCCTGGTTCAAATTTGAGTTATATAGCCCCTAGAGTTGTTGATAAGTGTAAACTATAGCCACAGAAGGAAACTAAATCATGGTTAGTATAGCTAGCCACGGGCACCAAAAGAAAGGTAGTAGAGGTCATACCAGCCTGCCAACTAAGATTGGGTGAATTCCCCACCCAAGCAACCCTTAATGTATTACCCCTGGGATCATACAATATGTTGATTGGTATGGACTGGCTGGCCACCCATAAAGACAAACTGGACTGTTACCATAAAACCTTAGAATGTGTGAGAAAATAAGGAAAAAGGATAACCCTTCAAGGGATCCGAAAACCGGTCTTGATGAGACAAATATCAACCCTGCAAATGAAAAAGTATTGCCAAAAGGGATGTCCCCTATATGCAATACAGGTGTTAAAAACAACCGAAGGTGCTAAACCAAGCCCTGAGGATCACCTTATCCTAAGAGAATACAAAGATGTGTTTCCAGAGGAGGTATCAGGTCTACCTCCAAGAAGAGACATTGACTTCTCGATAGAGCTCGCACCAGGAGTGGTGTCGGTGTCTAGAACACCCTACCGGATGAGCACACCTGAGTTAGTTGAACTCAAATTGCAATTGAAAGAAATGATGGATAAGGGTTATATTCGATCCAGCGTGTCCCCATGGGGAGCACCAGTCATGTTTGTGAAAAGGAAGGATGGCACCCTTAGACTGTGCATAGATTATAGACAACTCAATAAAGTAACCATAAATAACAAGTACCCCTTGCCTAGGATCGATGATCTATTCGACCAATTGGGCGGTGCATCTATTTTCTCAAAGATTGACTTGAGGCTGGGATACCATCAAGTCTGAATCAAGGGTGAAGACATCCATAAAACCACTTTCTGGACACGGTATGGTCATTATGAGTTTGTGGTAGTGCCATTTGTGTTAACCAATGCCCCTGCCACTTTCATGTGTTTAATGAACAATGTACTCAGTAAAATTTTAGATAAATTTGTATTAGTTTTCATTGATGATATATTAATCTACTCTAAGAATATAGAAGAACATGAAGATCATCTTAGACTTGTGCTGCAAGTGCTAAGAGAGTATCAACTCTATGCTAAATTCAACAAATGTGACTTCTTTCAGAAGCAAATACACTACTTGGGACATGTTCTGTCTGAGGAAGGGGTAGAAGTAGATCCTGACAAGATCAGGTCTATCATGGAATGGCCTACCCCAAAGGATGTTTTAGACATCAGATCCTTTATGGGATTGGAGGGATACTATAAGGGATTTATAAAAGATTTCTCCAATATTGGTTGTCCAATCATTGCCCTCCAGAAGAATGGGACAAAATTCCTGTGGACACGGCAATGTGAAGAAAGATTTCAAACCTTGAAACACCTACTAACACATGCACCCGTGTTGAAAATCGCTGACCCAGAAGTTGACTTCCTTGTGTGCACAGATGCATGTAAGGAAGGGCTCGGAGGAGTCCTTATGCGGGAACGAAAGGTGATCTGCTATGAATCCTGAAAATTGAATGAACATGATGTCAACTATGTGACTCATGATCTATAACTGGCTTCCATAGTGCATGCCTTAAAAATGTCGAGGCATTACCTCTTGGGAAGAAAATTTGTACTTATGACAGATCACTATGGACTATGGTATTTTTTCAGCCAACCAAAGCTCAATGATAGACAAGCTAGATGGATGGCCCTCCTTAGCGAATTTGATTTTGAAATCAAACACATGAAAGGGAAAGAGAATAGGGTGGCCGATGCCCTTAGCAGAAGCATGAAAACAATTCACCTGGTAGTGGTGAGTACCTATGAGACAGATGTCAAGAATAGAATCAGAAATGCACAAGAAATAGATTCCTTCGCTCAGACTATGACCCTATACCTATAGCAAGAACCCGCTGGAGAAAAATATGAAGGCTACCAAATGACTGAAGGAGGTCTACTCACCTACAGAGGTAGAATGTACATTCCAAATTGTGACAACTTGAAGAGGTTCATCATGGATGAACTACATAAAAGACCCTACACTGGTCACCCAGGATACCAGAAAATGATCACTGCCACCCGGAAACAATTTTATTGGCCTAGATTGAAGAAAGACACAGCCAAATATTTAGCCCAATGCATAGAATGCCAACAGGTTAAAGTAGAACATCGACACCTAGCCAGACTACTACACCCTTTACCCATCCCAGAATGGAAATGGGAAACCATCTCCATGGATTTTATCACTGGATTGCCAACTTCAACCAAACAGAATGATGCCATTATGGTAGTGGTGGATAAACTGAACAAGTCTGCTCATTTCATCCCCATCAAATCAACCTGCAAGGTGATAGATATCGCCTAGGTATTCATGAAAGAGGTGTTCTGATTGCACGGCATGCCGAGGGAGATAATATCTGATGGCGGGATTAGAGACTAAATTGTTGTTTAGCATCGCCTATCACCCTCAAACCGATGGATAGACAGAAAGAGTAAATCAAATATTAAAAGATATGTTAAGGATGCATGTAATGCATCAACCTAGGAAATGGGAAGACTACCTGCCATTGGTAGAATTCGCCTACAACAACATCTACCAAGCGTCCTTAAAGATGAGTCCCTTCGAGGTTCTCTATGGTAGGCCATGTAATACTCCAGTCAGCTGGAGTAACCCTGTAAACAGGATTTCTATTAGACCCGATATGTTGAAGAAAATGGAACAACAAGTGACTCAGATAAAACAAAATCTGAAGGTCGCTGAGAACCGACAGAAAAGTTATGTTGATCAAAAGAGAACTCCAAGAGAGTTCCAAACGGGAGATCATGTATATCTCAGAATTAAGCCCAAAAGGAGTTCCCTGAAAATGGGAGTTTGTGCCAAATTGGCACCCCAGTATTGTGGACCCTTTGAGGTTCTAGATAGAGTGGGACCTGTAGCCTATTGGCTAGCACTTCCTCCCATAGTAAAAGCACATAATGTTTTCCTTGTTTCATTATTGAAGAAATATGTACATGATGCTAATCATATAAATAACTGATCTATGATCCAGGCGGAACCAGAGGGAGAATTTCTACCAGAACCCCAATGCATATTGGATAGAAAGGAAACCCTGCTCTGGAACAGAACCATTGCACAGGTCAAGGTGCAGTGGAAACATTTTGGCCCAGATGAGGCTACATGGGAAATGGAGGATACCATGAGACAGGCATATCTGATTTTGTTTACTTTTGTACATGCAATACATGTTAGTAGATAAGAACATCGAGGACGATGTTCCTTTTAAGGGGGAGGGAATTGGAACACCCTGTTTCCCCTAGCTTGTAAATATAACTGGACTGGCCAAGAACTATGGCAAACTCATAAATGTGAATATGTGATGTAAATGGACCTTGAGGAAAAGGTCAATGAATGTGAATAACATTTTGAATTATTACAGGACTGCTGAGAGGGGATGTGCAGAAAAAGAGACCATGATGGCAGTGGAGGGCACCTGAAAAGGTGGAGTTAACTTACACCAAGAATTTACACCGTATTTGGACTCCATTGGCTCGGAGAACCAAAAGCGGCTCGCTGGCCCCGAATTTAATGTCTCGCAGGCTAGTAGGTGGATGGCTTAATGAGGGATGGGATGGTCAACCGCCCATCGATAGAGCTGTCAAGCCTGATCAGCGTGAGGGGAATCGCGCCACACACAACCTCGCAAGAGGATAAGGCGTGAGGTAGAAGCGATTTCAGGGGGGGGCAGATGTGAGGGGAACTCTGGCATTACGCAGAGTGAGTGATAGTAGAGAGGAAGGATTGCAACCTTCGCTCCTAGTCATTGGTAGATAGAGAGACGTAGTCTCATAGCATCATGGTCTCAGCTCAGGGGTGGCTAGTGGTAAATCCGCTGGGAGTCGCTACGCCTACGGTTGGGTGGAAACGAGCACCCTTCTCAGCAGTTTCCCTCACTTCTGGTGTTATTTCTGATAATTTTTTTACATATTGCATCTTGAAATTCATATACTGACATATATTCTTATAGAAATGTGATATTGTGAACAATTATATTATAAGAATGTCTGTGCAGTATTTTGATAAGAAATAATGGATATACATTTATAACAGAAAGACAATGCATAGCTTATGTTGATAAATGATTTTAATTATGCATGAGTTGAACCAAATAGGACTTCCAGTCCATCCTAGGGAATTTGTTTACCCTTACCTGTCTCCAGGGATGCCCCGGAATAGATCTCTTCACAAAGATTCCCTCCTTGGAAAGGTTTACCCAGAACCTGGAAAAGGGACTTGAATGAGCAAGTCTTAACAATCCTGTACGAGGAGGAATGACCCTCTTCAAACCCCGAAGTAGCAGTGTAGGGATAAGTATCGATCGACGGACGAGACCCCGTCGAAAGACCCATGGTCATTCACGACCGTTAGATTGACGAATGAAACAAGGGTGTCACATACCTTGCCCCTTTTTCCTCTATCTCCGTGAATAGCGAGGGAATCGGGATCATAGATCCCCACAGTCCATGAGGACATTTGGACTGTTGATTTTTCCTCACCCATGAAGTAGTGGAAGAATGCACAAGGTGGGACATCTTTAAACCATTATATCCTAGCTAGAAAAACTTGACAGCCGTGGGATCTGCTCAGAGATGCATGAGGGTTAAGCCCTCGTGAATAGAAGGTTGAAAGTTCCGACGAGAGGCGTGGTCATCGGGTTTTCACGTATCAGGAAATAGAAAGTCTTGATGACATGAGATCAGGAATTTCCATGGGAAATTACCCGAAAGCAATCTGGACCGTCCGTCAGTGGAGACACATGGTGGAGTTCGAGGCGTCAAGAGTCGGGATATCGACATTCGGGAAATTGGAGTCCCTGAGGTCGTGAAAGTCGAGATATCAAAAGTCTCGAAAATGCGAGGAGCGATCTGACTGTCCATTCACTTGAGACACGTGTCAGACATCTGAAGGGAGTCAGAGTCCATCATTTCATGAGTCCTAGGGATGAGGTGTCTAGGACATCAGAAGTTGCAAAATCCTGAGAGTTAACCAGGATCGTCCATCAGAGGAGGACGCGCGACAACAATCAAAGCCATCGGGGAAAGTCCCGACAGGAAGTCGTCTATTGGCATCTTAGTCATCGGGATATCCAGAATCCTGGTGACAAGAGGTTTGGGCATTTCGGAATCGTGAAGTCCGAAATCCCGACAAGGAGGAAGGAGCCGTCGTGTGGCCAGCTGTCAGCCTATCAGAGAATCAAGATTTGAGGGATCGACAATCCCGTGGGAAAATGTTTTTCATCATTTGAAACCCCGAAGACCCGATAGGTGGTATGACTGCGGTCATACAGAGGGAGGTCGTATGGACCCAAAAGGTCTAGCCCCGGAGGGCTAACACGTAAGAGGCCATATCGGTGATTTGGCTCATCGAGAATCGCAGAATTGGGATTCCTGTTAACAAGGGTTTGGGATTTCCCATGGTGGAAACCCCGGAGTATATCTGAACCTTCCAAGTGATGGAGGCCACATGTCGAGAGATTAACTGCATCGGGAAACTGGGGATCAAGAATTTGGGAGTTTCGTGATCGAGAGTCTGGATTCTCATGATGATAAACCCCGATGAATGGACGAGATTATTTCGTAGGATCTCAGGGTCTGTAATGATCGTTAGATGTAGAGACGAGACGTCAACTTAAGCCGAGACATGAATATTCTTTAGGATAAGCGCCAAGAAGATATGGACAGCCAGAGTCCACCTGTCTAGATCTACGGTTGAGGTTCCATTTCGGATCCCACTTACAGTTCTTCCTTTAGTGGTAGGGGGGGGTCCGGAATTGGACACCCAACTCTCGAACGGTCGAGATAAACTCATCATGATCAACGACACTCAAGTGGATTCTAGACCCCCCTTTCCATTCTGTCCTTAATGGGGGGGGGTCCGGAATAGTGTGGCGTGTGAAGTGGGGCCCCTCCTGTCATGTCGACCACCCTGTCGCATTTCCCTCTCTGCCACCTGTGTTCCACTTAACCGCGCAATGGGTTTGTTTCTCATTGGCCGCTCTCTGGCCCTGTTGGGATTTGTTCCTATTAGCCATTTGTTGATCTTATAGGGATTCGCCCCCATTGGCCGGTCGGTAGCCCTGTCGGGGTTCGGCGGTGGAAGAGTTGAACGATTAGACATTACTGTAGCACTGAGGCACGAAATAAAAATAGGCACTGTGATCAAATTAAACCGTGATCATGACCCATGATCACATGGGAACGGAGAAGGAGAGAGAAAGAGTCAGCTTACGCTGGGCCTCCATGGATATTTAGGGGTTCTGGTCCGGCAGAAGACCAGAAAAATTTAATCTAGGTAGTGGGTATGTTACATTTAATAGTGTTGCATGAGGGTGCTATGAAATCTACTACCGAATGTGTTATAGAATCAGTTGTAGAACATTTTTATACAGGTAGGTTCTACAAAATATGCTACCATTTGTGTTATGAAAAGATGCTTCGAATTGACTGTTACAGTCATCATTTTTTAATTCGCTGCCTCCTCTTAGCTTTGATGATTTGGAGGGAACCAATGATCAATAGGTGGCAGATGGAGCTCTGCAGAAAGGCTTGAAGGACACATGGCACTTGAGGAGATGCACCCAAGAAACAACAAATCATGTCATTTATATATTGTTAGAGTTGTTTCGAACAGGCTCCTCGATTCTAGCAGTCTATTAGATCCACTTGTACAGATGTTAGATTAATATATTTTTCTGGAGAATCCTAGGATAGAAAGGCTAGCTCCCATATCAAGATGTGGTATACTATTTTGGTTATAAAAACATCAGAATAATGTTATGTTGGGTTCGAATGGTTGAGCAGAGCTCCCCATTTTGTAATATTTTGACTAAACAGAGTTGTATTATGGTTTATGTATGAGATCTGAGATATTTTGATTAATATAAGTCATCCTATTTTCATTATCTTGTTTCTTCTTACTCTGAATTCTCATTATTGGATTATCCTTATGAGATGTTATGGTTGTTTTATAATGGATATTTGATTATAAAGTTGTTGTAAATGTTTTTTTCAGTGTTTTAAATTTAGTTCAAGAAGTTCTTGTGACAGAGTTTTTCTTCCGCTCGATGCTAGAAGGCATGATTCTTCTAGAAGACCTATCTACCTTCTTCACCAAGTCTTCCATCTACTCACTTTTATCCTTAAAACACCGACTGAAGTTAACCAAAACCTCATTTTCTTATGCATACTAGCGTAGATTTTCTGTGTTGAATCATTTCTATGTTGAGTTTTGTCCATTTGACCTTCTATCATTAATCTACATTTACAAACCTATTTGATGGGTGATGGGCTTATCCTCTTGCAATATGAGGGTGACTCTCAGTGCTAACATCAATACGAGGCAACGAAGTCAGCATACATGTATGCTAAAGTTATCGATCCTATCCAAAATTAATTGAATTAAAAACAACACTAACTCATTCTTAATAGTGTGCACACGCTGTAGGAATGTGCATGCACTCTTATATCCTATTATTTCCCATTCCCTCCTCCCTCCCTTCCTCACCCCCCCTCTCTCTCTCTACTACATCTACTTCTATCTCCCCCACACCTAGAATCTCCCTCCCTCTATGTCCCCTACTCTCCCGCCTTTTTGTCTTTATCTCTCTCTACCTCCCTTCCCTCTGTATCCCCCTTCCTCTCACTCTCTCTCTCTACCCCCCTTATTTGTCTTCCTCTCTCTCCCTCTCACACTCTTATACATGGGAATACCTAGACATGGGAAGACCTAGACATGGAAAGACCTAGATATCACAAGGCATGGAAATACCTAGACCTAGACCTTTCCTTTCCATGCCTCACACTCTCACACCTACTCCCTCTTTATTCCCCCCTCTTCCACTCTCTCTCTCTCTCTCTGATCCTTTCTCCCTTCCTCCCATGTTACCCCCCTCTCTCTTCCACCTCTCTCCCGACCTTTCCCTCTCTCCTTCTTATTATTCTTAGTCTCAGTGTCTCTCTTCCCCTCTTTCTCTCTCTATCCCCCCTCTATGTCTCTCTAATTATTCTTCCCTTCATGTAACTCTCTCTCTACTCCCCCTTCTATGTATCCCTCTTTCTCCCCCTTTCGTACCACTATCCCTCTCTCTACCCCCCTCTCTATATCCCTCTCCCTCCCTCTCATACACTCTCTCTACCCCTCCTCTTTGTCTTTCAATCTCCCCCTCTCACACTCTCACACTCTCTCTCTCTCCCCCTCCCTCCCACTATGTGATGTCCCCAACCACCAAAAGAATGGAAAACATCACTCGTAAACATACTTTTCATTCTGATACCAATTTGTGACATCCCAGGCCATCCAGGTCGGGCCATTCTACTCCAGAAAATTATCATGTTCGAATATACATAGTTTATATATCTAATGCAATTTTTAACCAGACATAAACATTTTGTTCGTACATAGATTAATGTTGAAGAGAAAAATACACATACAAATTAACAGTTGATTTACATTCTTCTATCACACAACATAATTCAAAAATAACAGTAAAATCATACATGCATTAGTCACAGGAAAACCCCATAAATATAACAACATATATAAATACACAACATGTAACCAAACTTGGAAATGGTACTTATCTTTTAATTGAAGTAAAGAAACTGCATGCAGACCTTCCATGGACCTCCCATCCTTATACCATGTTGCTCATCACTCTTAGCAATGGGTCACCCTCGAGCTGGGACTAAACTCCACCAGCAAGGGAATCCTATGATAGGAAGGGACAACAAGAAGTTGCACAGTACAACAGGAAGGATTTCCTCCAAGAAACCACTTATGCCCACAACTCACAAACTCTCATTCCCCACATGCTTGTTCCACCCCAGGAGTGTACACCTTCACTGTCACACAATCCATTGACTGATACACCTCCATTTCCAGGGTTTCAACAAAATGTTGGATCAGGAATTGTCAGCATTTTGTAGCTGCTACTGGAATTCCTCTAGGAGAGCTCACTTCCTCAACACACTCTCTCACTTGGAGAGATTTGATCATAGGCCTGACAACCTGCTTCTTCACTCTCACTCCTCAAAACACGGGCATGGTGATGGTATCAGTATAAACTAGACATGGTGAAACAGTACTGAGATGACAATACACATGAAACTCACACGTGCAGGTACAATGAGGGTATCAAATTCATCCTGTAGCAAAGGTTCAGGTGGCTGAGGAATTCAACAATGGGGGACAAAATGACTAACTGTGTGCTTGCTCAATTTCTTCATGAATGGGGAAAAACCATGGCCAACCAAGAGAGAATGGTGAGTATTGCCCCAATGGTGATAATCCCCCCTCGAGACTCTTGAGAGTGCCCCCAAAAAACTACATGGGGTTTGGATGACACTTGACTCTCCAAAAGCATGTTTCACCCCCACTTGGAACTCGTTCCCCTCCCTAAAGGAACTTAGGATAATTAATATCCTCTTTACAACCTTTAGAATAATAATTATATATTATTCTTTTGGGTTTAAGATCTTAAGATTATCCCCTCTTTCCTAGACTCTCAACCCCATACCTTTCCTTATCTAGTGGATCTTAGTCCCCCATAACTCTTTCATAGTGGTCGGTCTTCACGCAATGATGTTTTTATATTAATAACTTGAATATTTACATGTACAAAACATGCTCCTGGCCTAATAAACACATAATACTACTATCTTATAAATACTTGGCTCACTAGCCTACAAAAAATGTTACATTCATAATAGAACCAGGGCTAAGCCTTGGGGTGTTACAATCCCCTCCCCTTATTTTTTCACTGTCCTCAGTGCAACTGATTTACACAACATCAACACGATTTTCAAAATCTTCGAATAGATGCGGGTATTATGCCCGCATAGCACTTTCGTGCTCCCATGTTGCATCCTTAGGTTTGTACTAAGTCCATTGAACCTTTACAATCCTTATGTCTCTATTCCAGAGCTGCTTTATTTTCCGGTCCAGTATGCGCACTAGATGCACATGTAAAACGCCTTCATGCTCCACCTAAATCACATTCCAATTAATCACATGATTATCAAGAGATATATATTTCTTGAGCAATGAGACATGAAATACGTTATGAATAGTTATGCATGTAGGCAATGCAATCATATAAGCTATTGGTCCAATCTTTTCTAGAATTTCAAATGGCCCACAATATCTGGCTTCGAATTGGAATAGTTTCCCATCTTCAGGGAACTTATGTTGGTTTTCACCTACAAGAACACATGATCCCCCACTTTAAATTTCTTGTGAGTTATGTTCTTGTTAGCATAACTTTTCTTCCTATCTTGGGTAGCCTTAAAATTATGTTTAATCTTCAGCATTTTCTCTTCCATTTCCTAGAGCAATTCTTGCCCAATCACTGCCCTATTAGTTGCGTTGTCCCATCTTACAGGGGTGTTTCACTTTCTGCCATAAATTGATTCAAATGGGATCATCTTTAATTATTCTTGATACCCATTGTTGTATGCGAATTCTACCAAGTGTAGATAATCTTCCCATTTAGAAGGTTTTTCCATCATATACATTCTTAACATATCTTTTATCACTTGATTTACCCTTTTTGTTTATATTTCAGAATCGAGATGATAAGTTGTGTTGAAGTTCATATTTGTTCTAAACCCTTTGAATAATCCTTTCCAAAACTTTGAGGTAAACTTTGGGTCTCTGTCAGACATAGTTTTCTTGGGTACGCCATGCGGGCATTCTACTTTCCTCATATAAATATCAACAACATTAGTTTCCTTGTGAGTAGTATTCAAAGGAATAAAATGGGCAACTTTAGTAATCTTATCCATGATAGGAACCAAGTATCAATATAGCATATAAAATCTTCAGAAAAAGTACTCAACGCCTTGAAAAAGAGAGAATTTCAGATAATAAGCCTCTTCGAGGGGGCAACTTCCTTTTACCCCACTTAAATGTTCAAGCACAAGATGATTCAAAATGAAAATGTCTCCTTGGTATATATAGGAGACTAGGAGGTATANCTCACACTCTCACGCACTCTCTCTCTCCCCCTCCCTCCCACTATGTGACATCCACAACCACCAAAAGAATGAAAAAAATCACTCGTAAACATACTTTTCATTTTGATACCAATTTGTGACATCCCAGGCCATCCAGGTCGGGCCATGCTACTCCAGAAAATTATCATGTTCGAATATACATAGTTTATATATCTAATGCAATTTTTAACCAGACATAAACATTTTGTTCGTACATAGATTAATGTTGAAGAGAAAAATACACATACAAATTAACAGTTGATTTACATTCTTCTATCACACAACATAATGCAAAATTAACAGTAAAATCATACATGCAGTAGTCAAAGGAAAACCCCATAAATATAACAACATATATAAATACACAACATGTAACCAAACTTGGAAATGGTACTTATATTTTAATTGAAGTAAAGCAACTGCATGCAGACCTTCCATGGACCTCCCATCCTTATACCATGCTGCTCATCACTCTCAGCAATGGGTCACCCTCGAGCTGGGACTAAACTCCACTAGCAAGGGAATCCTATGCTAGGAAGGGACAACAAGAAGTTGCACAGTACAACAGAAAGGATTTCCTCCAAGAAACAACTTATGCCCACAACTCACAAACTCTCATTCCCCACATGCCTGTTCCACCCCAAGAGTGTACACCTTCACTGTCACACAGTCCATCGACTGCTACACCTCCATTTCTAGGGTTTCAACAAAATGTTGGATCAGGAATTGTCAGCATTTTGTAGCTGCTACTGGACTTCCTCTAGGAGAGCTCACTTCCTCAACACACTCTCTCACTTGGAGATATTTGCTCACAGGCCTGACAACCTGCTTCTTCACTCTCACTCCTCAAAACACGAGCATGGTGATGGTATCAATATAAAATGGACATGGTGAAACGGTACTGAGATGAAAATACACAGGAAACTCACAGGTGCAGGTACAATGAGGGTATCAAATTCATCAGGTAGCAAAGGTTCAGGTGGCTGACGAATTCAACAATGGGGGACAAAATGACTAACTGTGTGCTTGCTTAGTTTCTTCATGAATGGGGCAAAACCATGGCCAACCAAGAGAGAATGGTGAGTATCGCCCCAATGGTGAGAATCCCCCCTAGAGACTCTTGAGAGTGCCCCCAAAAAACTACATGGGGTTTGGATGACACTTGGCTCTCCAGAAGCACGTTTCACCCCCACTTGGAACTCGTTCCCCTCCCTAAAGGAACTTAGGATAATTAATATCCTCTTTACAACTTTTAGAATAATAATTATATATTATTCTCTTGGGTTTAAGATCTTAAGCTTATCCCCTCTTTCCTAGACTCTCAACCCCATCCCTTTCCTTATCTAGTGGATCTTAGTCCCCCATAACTCTTTCATCATGGTCGATCTTCACGCAATGATGTTTTTATATTAATAATATGAATATTTACATGTACAAAACATGCTCCTGGCCTAATAAACACATAATACTACTATCTTATAAATACTTGGCTCACTAGCCTACAAAAAATGTTACATTCATAATTACAACCAGGGCTCAGCCTTGGGGTGTTACAATCCCCTCCCCTTATTTTTGCACTGTCCTCAGTGCAACTGATTTACACAACATCAACACGATTTTCAAAATCTTTGAAAAGATGTGGGTATTATGCCCGCATAGCACTTTCGTGCTCCCATGTTGCGTCCTTAGGTTTGTACTAAGTCCATTGAACCTTTACAATCCTTATGTCTCGATTCCGTAGCTACTTTATTTTCCAGTCCAGTATGCGCACTAGATGCAAATGTAAAATGCCTTCATGCTCCACCTAAATCACATTCCAATTAATCACATGATTAGGAAGAGATGTATATTTCTTGAGCAATGAGACATGAAATACATTATGAATAGTTATGCATGTAGGCAATGCAAGCATATAAGATATTGGTCCAATCTTTTCTAGAATTTCAAATGGCCCACAATATCTGGCTTCCAATTGGAACAGTTTCCCAACTTTAGGGAACTTATGTTGGTTTTCACCTACAAGAACACATGATCCCCCACTTTAAATTTCTTGTGATTTTTGTTCTTGTTAGCATAACTTTTCTTCCTGTCTTGGGCAGCCTTAAAATTATGTTTAATCTTCAGCATTTTCTCTTCCATTTCCTTGATCAATTCTTGCCCAATCACTGCCCTATCAGTTGCATTGTCCCATCTTACAGGGGTGTTTCACTTTCTGCCATAAAGTGATTCAAATGGGATCATCTTTAATGATTCTTGATACCCATTGTTGTATGCGAATTCTACCAAGTGTAGATAATCTTCCCATTTAGAAGGTTTTTCCATCATATACATTCTTAACATATCTTCTATCACTTGATTTACCCTTTCTGTTTATATTTCAGAATCAAGATGATAAGTTGTGTTGAAGTTCATATTTGTTCTAAGCCCTTTGAATAATGCTTTCCAAAACTTTGAGGTAAACTTTGGGTCTCTGTCAGACATAGTTTTCTTGGGTACGCCATGTGGGCATTCTAATTTCCTCATATAAATATAAACAACATTAGTTTCCTTGTGAGTAGTGTTCAAAGGAATAAAATGGGAAACTTTAGTAATCTTATCCATGATAGGAACCAAATATCAATATAGCATAGAAAATCTTCAGAAAAAGTACTCAACATCTTGAAAAAGAGAGAATTTTAGATAATAAGCCTCTTCGAGGGGGCAACTTCCTTTTACCCCACTTAAATGTTCAAGCACAAGATGATTCAAAATGAAAATGTCTCCTTGGTATATATAGGAGACTAGGAGGTATA
>JZKD02S1664372.1:68559-78969 GCA_000966675.3 Picea glauca
AGGTTGATTACAAATTGATTAGTACAGGTTTACAACAATATATCTCATAGTGATAGTGTGACAGTGGTTCCATAATTCTATTTTTATTTTAGGGTAGTTGGACAAGGCAAGGACAGGTGGTTGTAGTCACCTTTCGATTGTAGATGGAGAACATAGGGGGTTGTAGCCTCCTTCTAGTTGTAACCAGAGAATTGGGTATTTAGATCTTCTTTCAAGTTGTATCCTTAGAAACTAGGGGGTCGGAGCCTCCTTCCAATTGTAGATGGAAAACAAAAGAAGTTGGTGCTTCCAATGAATGTAATTATTAAATACATATAAGAAAAAACATTCTATGGTTTTCTCCCTCTTTGGGTTTCCACAAAAAAACACTGGTGTACTGTGTATGTGTATGATTGTTCATTTGTTCATTTTTTATTTACTCTGCAATTATTGGATGATAATGCTACACTGATATAATACTTGCATATTGTGGTTAGAAAAGGATTGAATTTCTCTATTACTGATTCACCCCCATTCTCATTAATCCAACAATTGGTTTTAGAGAAGGTTCCTTCAAAAATTAGTTTAACCACTGAAAGGTAGATCATGGAGATCAAAAACATGTATAAAAATGGAATACCACAGTTTGATGGACAAAAGTATGAATTTTGGAGCAGAAGAATGAAAACATATATACAGGCTCAGGGATTTGAAATTTGGCAATAAGTTGTAGATGGATACAAAGAACTAGCAGTTCCACTGACAAATGAAAGAGCAATTAAACTTGGGCAAAATAATTCCAAAGCCACAAATGCACTTCTGAATGGTCTTTGTGAATCATTTTACACTAAAGTTATATATTGTAAATATGCTAAATATATTTGGGACAAGCTTCAAAATATTTATGAAGGAGATTCAAAAGTCAAAGAAGTAAAGCTTCAAACTTACAGAGGTCAGTTCAAACAACTAAAGTTGAAAGAATATGAGAATATTGCATCTTACTTCTTACAAGTCGATGAAACAGTAAATGAAATCATAGGATTGGAAGAAGAAATTAAATAATTTGCAATTGTTCAAAAGGTACTAATATCTCTCCCTATGATATTTGATCCTAAGATATCGACACTAGAAGAAAGGGTAGATCTAGACTCAATAATCATGGATGAACTACATGGAATATTCACATCATATGAAATGAGAACTGAACATGAAAATCTAGATATAAAAGAACCAACTTTAAAAGAATCCAAAAGGTCAAAGAAAAAGGGAAAGAAAAAGTAAAAAGAACATAGCAACAACAGTGACATCTCAGGAGATGATGAAGAAATGGCCAAATTTGTTAGAATATTGAAAAAGGGAACCAATGACAGATATAAAGGTAAGTTTCCTTTGATTTGTTTTAATTGTGATGGTATCGGTCATTTTTCTAACAAATGTCCTCAACAAAAAAATAAGAGGAATGATGAAGATTACTCAAATAGCAAACAAACATATAAAAGAAAAATAACCACAAATAAATTTTTCAAGAAAAGCTTATGCACCAAAGAAGACATCTCATCATCAGATGAAGATGAAGTTAGTGACAGTGAGACAGAAAGATTTCTATTCATGGCAATAGAAGACTCTGACAAAGAAGACACTGAAGAAGAATATGAAGAGGCATAAGTTGACTACAGATAAGAATTTGTGTGTGCCATAGAAGTTACAAGAAGAGAAAAGAAGAAAAACAAGAAGATACAAGTAGAACTAGACAAGAAAGAAGGAACTTAGAAACTAGAACAAATGACCACAACTTTAAAGGTTCAAATAGAAGAAGATAAAAGAATTGAATAAGAACTCAAAGAACAACTAGAAGAAAGAGACATTATCATTGGAAATTTGGAAGAAGAGGTTGTCACATTAAGAATGGATATTCAAAAGAAAAATATGCAGAACAACTCAAAAGTTTTGGATGACATTATCAATAGTCAAAAACCTCATCATGACAAGTCCGTACTTGGATACAATCAAATAGAAAAGGGATCAAGCTCCAAAATAAAAGAGCAAGAAACATATCCAAAAATCTATGCAAAAACAATCAAATGGGATAGGAAGATATAAAAGGAAGATTATAGGGACACTCCTCCACCGAGAAGATTCAGATTTCATAATCAACAACCGGCAGATAGGCCTTAAGAAGAAGAAGGATTCAAAAGAGAAACTCCTTTCATAAGATATTCAACTCCCAGGTATCAAACAATATTTTTTGGTTTATGTTATGCATGTAATAATTTTGGAAACAAATCTATGAATTGCAGAGATAACAACAGGAACATAAAAAACTTTGAAATTCATACACAAAGGGGTTATCCAAGAAGACCTAGTGAAACACAAAGAAGAAGTTACAACAAGTTTCCTAGTGAAACACAAAGAAGAAGTTACAACAGGTTTGAATCTTTGAGCATTGAAGTGGAATTCTACATGTGCAACAACTTTGGACACATGGAAAAAGATTGTAGAATGATAGTTCCTCCTAGAGAACCACAACATAACAACAACAGTAACAGACAGGAACCTCAGAAGAGAACATGGATAAGAAAGCAGAATCAATATAGCAATGAAGAATGTACACTTTCTCTACAAGCTAAGTATAAGAAATGTGGTTAGTATGTTGACAATGGCTATTAAAAACACATGACAGGTGATAAAGACAAGTTTATTACATTAACAAAGGAAATAAATGGATCAGTCTCCTTCGGAAATGATGATTCAGCTAAAATAATTGGAAAAGGCACAACCAGAATTGGAAACAAGAATACCAAGGAAGAAAATGTTCTACTAGTAGAAGATATGAATCATAATATTCTATGTGTGAGTCAAATGTGTGACCAAGGTCATAAAGTTACTTTCAATTCACAAAAGTGCGACATAAGAAAAGAAGGTTCATGAAAATTGATTGGAACAGCTGCAAGAACTTCAAGAAACATATATGTACTAATTGAAATTGGAAATGAAAAGTGTTGTCTAGGAAAAGAAGATGAAAGTTGTCTATGGCACAGAAGAATGGGTCACATACACTTTTATAGACTTGTCATAGTCATCAAAAAGGAAACAGTTAGATAAATTCCCCAGATTACGAAACCAACCAACACTTTATGCAATCATTGTCAACAAGGAAAGAAAACAAAGACCAGGTTTAAATCAAAAAAATATTCGACGACAAGACCACTGGAAATTGTGCATACTGATCTAGTTGGACCAACTACAACAAAGAGTTTAAAAGGTGAGAAATACTTTATGTTATTATTTGATAATTATACAAGAATGAATGCAGTTTTCTTTCTCAGGAATAAGTCATATTCTTTTGAAAACTTCAAGGTCTGGAAGGAAATGGTTGAAAACGAAATGGATTCAAAAATCAAATGTTTGAGATCTGATAATGGAGGAGATTTCACTTCAAATAAATTTATGGAATACTATAGCAGGAATGGAACAAAAATCATATTCTTCGTTGCTAGGACACCTCAATAGAATTGAGTTTTTGAAAGAAATAACATGACAACACAGGAAATGGCTCGAACAATGTTAATGGATTCCAAATTGATAGATATCTTTTGGAAACATGCAGGCTATACTGTGTTTCACATTCAAAAGAGAGTAATTCTCAGAAATTAAACTGACAAAACTCCCTATGAGATATGGAAAGGAAGACCAACAAATGTGAAGCACTTCAGATTATTTTGAAGAAAATGCTACATCAAAAGAGAAGATGGAAAAATGGGAAAGTTTGTCTCTTGTGTGGACAAATGAGTACTTGTTGGTTAATCAAGTACAAGGAAAGAATACAAGTGTTACAATCTAAGGTTGAACAAAGTTGTATAAAGAATCAATGTAACAATTGATGAAACATGTCGACAAGAATTAAAGGAAGAAGAAAATGAATTAATGGAACAAATTTACGAAGAAAAAGCACAAGATAAAGAATAAGTAGAAGGGGAAGATGAAGAAGATCAGACAGAAGTAGAAGAGGAAGTTTAGGAAGTGCCTCCAAAGAAATCTAGCAAACAAGTATAGAAGAATCATCCTTTAGATCTGTTTATCAGAAACAAATATGCAGGAGTTGAGACTAGAAGAAGAATCCATTCACCAGAAAAGACACACCTAGAACCCTCATCTACAATTGAACCAAACAGTTTTGAAGAGGCAAGTAAGGATGAATTTTGGAATAAGACCATGGATGAAGAACTGGATAAAATAGAGAAGAATGACACTTGGGAGTTGGTTCCAAGACCAAAGAATAAGAATGTGATTGGCACAAAGTGGGTATTCAGAAATAAATTGAATGGAGATGGACAGGTTACAAGGAACAAAGCTAGGCTATTATGTAAAGGATACGCACAGGTTGAAAGAATCGACTTTGAAGAGACATTTTCTTCAGTTTTCAGAATGGAAACAATATTATTACTCCTATATTATGCATGCTCCAAGAATATTAAATGTATCAGATGGACATGAAATCAATTTTTTTGAGCGAGGAACTTGAAGAATAAGTCGACATTAAACAACCAGAGGTATTTTAGTTGACAAAGACTGCAGATTATGTGTATAAATTGAAGAAGGCCTTGTATGGTCTAAAATAGGCACCTAGAGCATGGTACTCTAGACTGGATAAATATCTACATCATGCAAGGTTTAGAAAAGGAAGTGTAGACAACAACCTCTACAGCAAGGTAACTCAAGATAGTATTTTATTAATTGAAGTTTATGTTGATGATATTATTTTTGGAAGTAATGATGATAGATTAAGCCATAAATTTGCAAAGGATATGCAAAATGAATTTGAAATGTCATTACTCAAAGAACTATCCTTCTTTCTGGGTCTTCAGATATGTCAAAGCAACCAAGGAATTTTTATTTCTTAAACTAAGTATATCATAGAAATGCTAAAGAGGTTCAGAATGGAAGATTACAAACCGGTTACCACTCCTATGAAAACCAGTTGAAATTTGAGCAAAGATGATGATTTAAAGTCTATAAACCAGAGGCAATATAGGTCAATGATTGGAATCTTGCTATATGTGACAACATCCAAACCATATGTAATGCAGACAGATGGATAGGTGGCATGATTTCAAGCAACACCAAAGGAATCACATGTATTAGCAGTGAAGAGGATTTTCATATATCTCAAAGGAACATAAGAGTTTAGATTATGGTATCCAAAAGGAAAGGATCTATCATTTATTGNAGGTTGATTACAAATTGATTAGTACAGGTTTACAACAATATATCTCATAGTGATAGTGTGACAGTGGTTCCATAATTCTATTTTTATTTTAGGGTAGTTGGACAAGGCAAGGACAGGTGGTTGTAGTCACCTTTCGATTGTAGATGGAGAACATAGGGGGTTGTAGCCTCCTTCTAGTTGTAACCAGAGAATTGGGTATTTAGATCTTCTTTCAAGTTGTATCCTTAGAAACTAGGGGGTCGGAGCCTCCTTCCAATTGTAGATGGAAAACAAAAGAAGTTGGTGCTTCCAATGAATGTAATTATTAAATACATATAAGAAAAAACATTCTATGGTTTTCTCCCTCTTTGGGTTTCCACAAAAAAACACTGGTGTACTGTGTATGTGTATGATTGTTCATTTGTTCATTTTTTATTTACTCTGCAATTATTGGATGATAATGCTACACTGATATAATACTTGCATATTGTGGTTAGAAAAGGATTGAATTTCTCTATTACTGATTCACCCCCATTCTCATTAATCCAACAATTGGTTTTAGAGAAGGTTCCTTCAAAAATTAGTTTAACCACTGAAAGGTAGATCATGGAGATCAAAAACATGTATAAAAATGGAATACCACAGTTTGATGGACAAAAGTATGAATTTTGGAGCAGAAGAATGAAAACATATATACAGGCTTAGGGATTTGAAATTTGGCAATAAGTTGTAGATGGATACAAAGAACTAGCAGTTCCACTGACAAATGAAAGAGAAATAAAACTTGGGAAAAATAATTCCAAAGCCACAAATGAACTTCTGAATGGTCTTTGTGAATCATTTTACACTAAATTTATACATTTTAAATATGCTAAAGAGATTTGGGACAAGCTTCAAAATATTTATGAAGGAGATTCAAAAGTCAAAGCAGTAAAGCTTCAAACTTACAGAGGTCAGTTCAAACAACTAAAGTTGAAGGAATATGAGAATATTGCATCTTACTTCTTACAAGTCGACGAAACAGTAAATGAAATCATAGGATTGGAAGAAGAAATTAAATAATTTGCAATTGTTTAAAAGGTACTAATATCTCTCCCTATGATATTTGATCCTAAGATATCAACACTGGAAGAAAGGGCGGATCTAGAATCAATAATCATGGACGAACTACATGGAATATTCACATCATATGAAATGAGAAATGAACATGAAAATATAGATATAAAAGAAGCAACTTTCAAAGCATCCAAAAGGTCAAAGAAAAAGGGAAAGAAAAAGTAAAAAGAACATAGCAGCAGCAGTGACATCTCAGGAGATGATGAAGAAATGGCCAAATTTGTTAGAATATTGAAAAAGGGAAGCAATGACAGATGTAAAGGTAAGTTTCCTTTGATTTGTTTAAATTGTGATGGTATCGGTCATTTTTCTAACAAATGTCCTCAACAAAAAAAAAGAGGAATGATGAATATTACTCAAATAGAAAACAAACATATAAAAGAAAAATAACCACAAATAATTTTTTCAAGAAAAGCTTATGCACCAAAGAAGACATCTCATCATCAGATGAAGATGACGTTAGTGACAGTGAGACAGAAAGATTTCTATTCATGGCAATAGAAGACTTCGACAAAGAAGACACCGAAGAAGAATATGAAGAGGCATAAGTTGACTACAAATAAGAATTTTTGTGTGCCATAGAAGTTACAAGAAGAGAAAAGAAGAAAAACAAGAAGATACAAGTAGAACTAGACAAGAAAAAAGACACTCAGAAACTAGAACAAATGACCACAAATTTAAAGGTTCAAATAGAAGAAGATAAAATAATTGAAGAAGAACTCAAACAACAACTAGAAGAAAGAGACATGATCATTGGGAATTTGGAAGAAGAGGTTGTCACATTAAGAATGGATATTCAAAAGAAAAATATGCAGAACAACTCAAAATTTTTTGATGACATTATCAATAGTCAAAAACCTCATCATGACAAGTCCGTACTTGGATACAATAAAATAGAAAAGGGATCAAGCTCTAAAATAACAGAGCAAGAAACATATCCAAAAATCTATGCAAAAACAATCAAATGGGATAGGAAGATATAAAAGGAAGATTATAGGGACACTCCTCCACCTAGAAGATTCAGATTTCATAATCAACAACCGACAGATAGGCCTTAGGAAGAAGAAGGATTCAAAAGAGAAACTCCTTTCATAAGATATTCAACTCCTAGGTATCAAACAATATTTTTTGGTTTATGTTATGCATGTAATAATTTTGGAAACAAATCTATGAATTGCAGATATAACAACAGGAACATAAACAACTTTGAAATTCATACACAAAGGGGTTATCCAAGAAGACCTAGTGAAACACAAAGAAGAAGTTACAACAGGTTTCCTAGTGAAACACAAAGAACAAGTTACAACAGGTTTGAATCTTTGAGCATTGAAGTGGAATTCTACATGTGAAACAACTTTGGACACATGGAAAAATATTGTAGAATGATAATTCCTCCTAGAGAACCACAGCATAACAACAACAGTCACAGACAGGAACCTCAGAAGAGAACATCGATAAGAAAGCAGAATCAATATAGCAATGAAGAATGTACACTTTCTCTACACGCTAAGTATAAGAAACGTGGTTAGTATGTTGACAATGGCTATTAAAAACACATGACAGGTGATAAAGACAAGTTTCTTACATTAACAAAGGAAAGAAATGGATCAGTCTCCTTCAGAAATGATGATTCAGCTAACATAATTGCAAAAGGCACAACCAGAATTGGAAACAAGAATACCAAGGAAGAAAATGTTCTACTAGTAGAAGATATGAATCATAATATTCTATGTGTGAGTCAAATGTGTGAACAAGGTCATAAAGTTACTTTCAATTCACAAAAGTATGACATAAGAAAAGAAGGTTAATGAAAATTGATTGGAATAGTTGCAAGAACTTCAAGAAACATATATGTACTAAGTGAAATTGGAAATGAAAAGTGTTGTCTAGGAAAAGAAGATGAAAGTTGGCTATGGCACAGAAGAATGGGTCACATACACTTTTATAACCTTGTCATAGTCAGCAAAAAGGAAATAGTTAGATAAATTCCCCAGATTACAAAACCAACCAACACTTTATGCAATCATTGTCAACAAGGAAAGCAAACAAAGATCAGGTTTAAATCAAAAAAATATTCGACGACAAGACCACTGGAAATTGTGCATACTGATCTAGTTGGACCAACTACAACAAAGAGTTTAAAAGGTGAGAAATACCTTATGTTATTATTTGATAATTATACAAGAATGAATGCAGTTTTCTTTCTCAGGAATAAGTCATATTCTTTTGAAAACTTCAAGGTCTGGAAGGAAATGGTTGAAAACGAAATGGATTCAAAAATCAAATGTTTGAGATCTGATAATGGAGGAGATTTCACTTCAAATAAATTTATGGAATACTATAGCAGGAATGGAACAAAAATCATATTCTTCGTTGCTAGGACACCTCAATAGAATTGAGTTTTTGAAAGAAATAACATGACAACACAGGAAATGGCTCGAACAATGTTAATGGATTCCAAATTGATAGATATCTTTTGGAAACATGCAGGCTATACTGTGTTTCACATTCAAAAGAGAGTAATTCTCAGAAATTAAACTGACAAAACTCCCTATGAGATATGGAAAGGAAGACCAACAAATGTGAAGCACTTCAGATTATTTTGAAGAAAATGCTACATCAAAAGAGAAGATGGAAAAATGGGAAAGTTTGTCTCTTGTGTGGACAAATGAGTACTTGTTGGTTAATCAAGTACAAGGAAAGAATACAAGTGTTACAATCTAAGGTTGAACAAAGTTGTATAAAGAATCAATGTAACAATTGATGAAACATGTCGACAAGAATTAAAGGAAGAAGAAAATGAATTAATGGAACAAATTTACGAAGAAAAAGCACAAGATAAAGAATAAGTAGAAGGGGAAGATGAAGAAGATCAGACAGAAGTAGAAGAGGAAGTTTAGGAAGTGCCTCCAAAGAAATCTAGCAAACAAGTATAGAAGAATCATCCTTTAGATCTGTTTATCAGAAACAAATATGCAGGAGTTGAGACTAGAAGAAGAATCCATTCACCAGAAAAGACACACCTAGAACCCTCATCTACAATTGAACCAAACAGTTTTGAAGAGGCAAGTAAGGATGAATTTTGGAATAAGACCATGGATGAAGAACTGGATAAAATAGAGAAGAATGACACTTGGGAGTTGGTTCCAAGACCAAAGAATAAGAATGTGATTGGCACAAAGTGGGTATTCAGAAATAAATTGAATGGAGATGGACAGGTTACAAGGAACAAAGCTAGGCTATTATGTAAAGGATACGCACAGGTTGAAAGAATCGACTTTGAAGAGACATTTTCTTCAGTTTTCAGAATGGAAACAATATTATTACTCCTATATTATGCATGCTCCAAGAATATTAAATGTATCAGATGGACATGAAATCAATTTTTTTGAGCGAGGAACTTGAAGAATAAGTCGACATTAAACAACCAGAGGTATTTTAGTTGACAAAGACTGCAGATTATGTGTATAAATTGAAGAAGGCCTTGTATGGTCTAAAATAGGCACCTAGAGCATGGTACTCTAGACTGGATAAATATCTACATCATGCAAGGTTTAGAAAAGGAAGTGTAGACAACAACCTCTACAGCAAGGTAACTCAAGATAGTATTTTATTAATTGAAGTTTATGTTGATGATATTATTTTTGGAAGTAATGATGATAGATTAAGCCATAAATTTGCAAAGGATATGCAAAATGAATTTGAAATGTCATTACTCAAAGAACTATCCTTCTTTCTGGGTCTTCAGATATGTCAAAGCAACCAAGGAATTTTTATTTCTTAAACTAAGTATATCATAGAAATGCTAAAGAGGTTCAGAATGGAAGATTACAAACCGGTTACCACTCCTATGAAAACCAGTTGAAATTTGAGCAAAGATGATGATTTAAAGTCTATAAACCAGAGGCAATATAGGTCAATGATTGGAATCTTGCTATATGTGACAACATCCAAACCATATGTAATGCAGACAGATGGATAGGTGGCATGATTTCAAGCAACACCAAAGGAATCACATGTATTAGCAGTGAAGAGGATTTTCATATATCTCAAAGGAACATAAGAGTTTAGATTATGGTATCCAAAAGGAAAGGATCTATCATTTATTG
>JZKD02S1664372.1:131998-142081 GCA_000966675.3 Picea glauca
AGAGAGACAAGGGGAGGAAGGGAGAAACCCAACAAGATAAAAATAGAAGTTTATGGTGAGATGGAGAGAGAGAGGGAGAAGGTAGAGAGATATAGGAGGGAGATAAGGGGAGGATGGAGTGAGAAAATAAGAGTAGAGAAGAGGTTTAGAGTAATATGGAGATAGAGAGAGGGGGGGTATATAGAGATGGAAGTAGAACAAGGGGCGAAGAGAAATAGGGGGAGAGGGAGAGAGAAAGAGGGGTAAAGAGAGAAAGTAAGAGTTAGACTAACAATGAGGAGATAGAGATGGTATATCTGGGAGACAAAGAGAGGATATATAGTGGTAGGGAGGGGGAGAGAGAGAGGGAGGAGGGGAGTGGAGCGAGAGAGTGTGAGTGTGATAGGGGGAGATAGAAAGAAAGAGAGGGGAGATGGATAGGGATTATTTGATATTATGAGAGGGAGGGAGAGAAAGACAAAGAGAGGGGGTAGAGTTAGAGAGAGTGAGAGGGAGGGGAGGAGAGGGAAGGAAGTGGAGTATATATAGGTAAATGTTGGATTACTAAGAGGGGGGGTGAATCAATAATAGAATAATTCAATCCTTTTCTAACCACAATATGAAAGTATTATATTAATGTAGCATTATCATCCAATAATTGTAGAGTAAATAGACAATGAACAAATAAAAAATCATACACATACACAGTACACCAGTGTTTTTACATGGAAACCCAAAGAGGGAGAAAACCACAAAATTATTTTTCTTATATGTCTTTTAGAATTACATTAATTGGAAACACCAACTTCCTTTTTTTCTAGCTACAATTGGAAGGAAGCTTGGACCCCCTACTTTCTCAGGCTATAACTTGAAGGAAGCTCTGACTCCCCACTTCTTTGGATACAACCAAAAGGAGGTTACAACCCCCTATGTTCTCTGGATACAACTAGAAGGTGGGTACAACCACCTGTCCTTTCCCCATCCAACCACCCTGAAATAAAAATAGAATGATGGAACCACTACCACACTATCACTGTGAGATATACTGATGTAAAACTATACCAATAAACCTGTAATCAACCTTTTTCATAAACAAGTGCATCAACCATGCACCAACCTGTACCAAACAACCTGTAATAAGGCTATACCATAAACAAGTGTATCAACCATACACCAACTTGTACCTCAACCTATAATCAGCTTGTACCATAAGGAAGTGCATCAACGATGCACCAACCTGTACCTCAAACTCTACCATCAACAAGTGCATCAACCATGCACCAAATATGTACCAATCATGCATAAAATACACATAAAATATGACTCATCAATATGTACCAACATCATCAACTATACACCTCATGTATGTGCCAACTCATCAACTACTTGTCTCAACCATGTACACAACATGTACCTCAACTAAAATCCCTCATCAGTTTCATCATCCAAATATGATTTATAACTCTATAATAGACATGGTGTATATGATCACATACCTTCAAACCTTCCTTAACTTTAACAACAAGAGACTATCATTTTCATCAAACTTTACTTTAGTCTTACATGACTAATTTTGGATTAGTAAAAAACTCTAACTTGCAATAATCATAAATATGTAGTTGTAATGAATAAAGATCTGAAAATGGTATAAAATGTTCTTCAGTGTCGTTTACGCAATTCCTCCACATTTCACTACATGGAACCTTTCATAAAAGGATTTATATCAAAAATTTCATACCTTGTTGAATTCTAGTTTATTCTAGAGAGTGAACTTGTAGAGCATGCCCCGCACAGAATATTTGTTGTATGGATCTCAAAATTTTACATAGAATACTATAGACTGTACTCTAACCAATACATTTTGTCTTACTGAATTTGGATCTATTATGAATAATTTATGATGTTTTTACCTATAAAACATGTTTTAGACTAGTTTCAGGACTAGCCACAAACCCTATTTTCCACAGCGTGTAACTCCAAACATACAACGACCCACAGGATAAAATTTGCATCACAACTACTTGGTTATGTTTTCTCAATGGCCTCCCTATTTCACTGTATGAATAATTATATAAAAAAAATTATTTCTAAAATGGTGAGATGACCTGTAATCAACATACCTTAGAAAGCATCATCAAAATAATTTATCCTCCCTTGAATTTTGTCCTTCTTTACTTCACCTTCCCTCTGAAATTTGGCTTAGATATCCGTTGGTTACCTCATTCACCTATATATATTCATTATGCTCAAGTGTGATCAAAATGAGAGATCGTTGCCTCTTATTTATACTTTCATGTAGCTTCCTCAAGGGGTTGCCTTTTAACCATCTTAACCCACTTTCCTTATTTTAGGGTTAACCCACTTCTAATGACTTGTAACTTAGTAATTTCTCCATTAAATTTATTGTTTAAATAATTTATTTTTTATTCACTTTGACCTATATTACACTCATCACTTCAATTTATTATTTACCTTCTAAAATCTCTTAAACCACTTTGACTACTTTGACCTTTTGGGGATTCTAGATGACTCATGAGGGTTCTCCAACTTCACATGGCCATAACACTCTAACCGTCGAGATTTATGTGACATTTAAAATACCATCAAAAATCGAATGACATGTACTATCCATCTTGAATATTCTTACCTGAAAATATATCAAAACTCATACCATTATTCATCAAACAAACTTGGGTCCATTACCCAAACATTTATCAAACTTCACATGGCCATAACTCTTTTACTGTGAGGAGTTATGTGACGTTCCACATACCACCAGAAATGGAATGAAATGTACTATCCATATGGAATAACCTTACCTACAAATATATAAAAAATCATACCATTATCCATCAAACAAACTTGGGTCCATTACCCAAACCTTTGTGATACCATAATTTGCTATCAGAATTTCTTCAAGGGTTAACATCAATGACAACCAACCCAAATAATCAACAATATCCCCCTTTGGCATTGATGGAAACACTATGATGCAATACTTAATTCATATCACTCATGCTCCCCCTATTACCATCATTCCCCATGGAACCATTCCTCTATTCTCTTTCTCCAAGAATTTACCTTTTCATATGATAAATATATGCCCCTTTGACATTAATGGCAAAGGTATATTTCATCTGGGGCTACTCCCCCTAACTGAACTGTCCTTGGGAATACTCCCCCTAACTGAACTCTTCCTAAAACTGATCTCCCAACATGAACTATCCTCTTTATGGTGCTTCCTCGTGTAAATCTAAGACATATAAGATAAGCATTCAAAATAATTCATTTTGGAATAGAAATTACTCTGAGTCTCTAGCGAATATACTCAAAGGCTTCTTGTGTAAGCGGTTTTGTAAAGATGTCTTCCACTTGTTCTTTGTTCCCACATATTCAACTCTGATGTTCTTCTTTGCAACTTATTCTCATAGAAATTGATACTTTATTGGAATGTGCTTCATCTTGGAGTGCATCACCAGGTTCTTTGAGATAATGATGGCACTTGTATTATCAAAATAGATTGGAATGGGCTCATCATACTCAACCTGTATATCTGTCAGAGTTTGTTTCATCCATAGAACCTGTGTACAACATGTTGTTTCTTCTATATACTCTGCATTGGCTATAGATAAGGATACTGATGATTATTTCTTTCTTAGCCATGATACTAAACAATCACCCAAGTATAACATTGCTCCATTGGTGCTTCGTCGGTCATCAATGCAACATGCCCAATCTGCATCCATGTAGGCAATAAATGATAGATCCTTTCCTTTTGGATACCATAATCTAAACTCTTATGTTCCTTTGAGATATATGAAAATCCTCTTCACTGCTAATACATGTGATTCCTTTGGTGTTGCTTGAAATCATGCCACCTATCCATCTGTCTGCATTACATATGGTTTGGATGTTGTCACATATAGCAAGATTCCAATCATTGACCTATATTGCCTCTGGTTTATAGACTTTAAATCATCATCTTTGCTCAAATTTCAACTGGTTTTCATAGGAGTGGTAACCGGTTTGTAATCTTCCATTCTGAACCTCTTTAGCATTTCTATGATATACTTAGTTTAAGAAATAAAAATTCCTTGGTTGCTTTGACATATCTGAAGACCCAGAAAGAAGGATAGTTCTTTGAGTAATGACATTTCAAATTCATTTTGCATATCCTTTGCAAATTTATGGCTTAATCTATCATCATTACTTCCAAAAATAATATCATCAACATAAACTTCAATTAATAAAATACTATCTTGAGTTACCTTGCTGTAGAGGTTGTTGTCTACACTTCCTTTTCTAAACCTTGCATGATGTAGATATTTATCCAGTCTAGAGTACCATGCTCTAGGTGCCTATTTTAGACCATACAAGGCCTTCTTCAATTTATACACATAATCTGCAGTCTTTGTCAACTAAAATACCTCTGGTTGTTTAATGTCGACTTATTCTTCAAGTTCCTCGCTCAAAAAAATTGATTTCATGTCCATCTGATACATTTAATATTCTTGGAGCATGCATAATATAGGAGTAATAATATTGTTTCCATTCTGAAAACTGAAGAAAATGTCTCTTCAAAGTCGATTCTTTCAACCTGTGCGTATCCTTTACATAATAGCCTAGCTTTGTTCCTTGTAACCTGTCCATCTCCATTCAATTTATTTCTGAATACCCACTTTGTGCCAATCACATTCTTATTCTTTGGTCTTGGAACCAACTCCCAAGTGTCATTCTTCTCTATTTTATCCAGTTCTTCATCCATGGTCTTATTCCAAAATTCATCCTTACTTGCCTCTTCAAAACTGTTTGGTTCAATTGTAGATGAGGGTTCTAGGTGTGTCTTTTCTGGTGAATGGATTCTTCTTCTAGTCTCAACTCCTGCATATTTGTTTCTGATAAACAGATCTAAAGGATGATTCTTCTATACTTGTTTGCTAGATTTCTTTGGAGGCACTTCCTAAACTTCCTCTTCTACTTCTGTCTGATCTTCTTCATCTTCCCCTTCTACTTATTCTTTATCTTGTGCTTTTTCTTCGTAAATTTGTTCCATTAATTCATTTTCTTCTTCCTTTAATTCTTGTCGACATGTTTCATCAATTGTTACATTGATTCTTTATACAACTTTGTTCAACCTTAGATTGTAACACTTGTATTCTTTCCTTGTACTTGATTAACCAACAAGTACTCATTTGTCCACACAAGAGACAAACTTTCCCATTTTTCCATCTTCTCTTTTGATGTAGCATTTTCTTCAAAATAATCTGAAGTGCTTCACATTTGTTGGTCTTCCTTTCCATATCTCATAGGGAGTTTTGTCAGTTTAATTTCTGAGAATTACTCTCTTTTGAATGTGAAACACAGTATAGCCTGCATGTTTCCAAAAGATATCTATCAATTTGGAATCCATTAACATTGTTCGAGCCATTTCCTGTGTTGTCATGTTATTTCTTTCAAAAACTCAATTCTATTGAGGTGTCCTAGCAACGAAGAATATGATTTTTGTTCCATTCCTGCTATAGTATTCCATAAATTTATTTGAAGTGAAATCTCCTCCATTATCAGATCTCAAACATTTGATTTTTGAATCCATTTCGTTTTCAACCATTTCCTTCCAGACCTTGAAGTTTTCAAAAGAATATGACTTATTCCTGAGAAAGAAAACTGCATTCATTCTTGTATAATTATCAAATAATAACATAANAAATACACATAAAATATGACTCATCAATATGTACCAACATCATCAACTATACACCTCATGTATGTGCCAACTCATCAACTACTTGTCTCAACCATGTACACAACATGTACCTCAACTAAAATCCCTCATCAGTTTCATCATCCAAATATGATTTATAACTCTATAATAGACATGGTGTATATGATCACATACCTTCAAACCTTCCTTAACTTTAACAACAAGAGACTATCATTTTCATCAAACTTTACTTTAGTCTTACATGACTAATTTTGGATTAGTAAAAAACTCTAACTTGCAATAATCATAAATATGTAGTTGTAATGAATAAAGATCTGAAAATGGTATAAAATGTTCTTCAGTGTCGTTTACGCAATTCCTCCACATTTCACTACATGGAACCTTTCATAAAAGGATTTATATCAAAAATTTCATACCTTGTTGAATTCTAGTTTATTCTAGAGAGTGAACTTGTAGAGCATGCCCCGCACAGAATATTTGTTGTATGGATCTCAAAATTTTACATAGAATACTATAGACTGTACTCTAACCAATACATTTTGTCTTACTGAATTTGGATCTATTATGAATAATTTATGATGTTTTTACCTATAAAACATGTTTTAGACTAGTTTCAGGACTAGCCACAAACCCTATTTTCCACAGCGTGTAACTCCAAACATACAACGACCCACAGGATAAAATTTGCATCACAACTACTTGGTTATGTTTTCTCAATGGCCTCCCTATTTCACTGTATGAATAATTATATAAAAAAAATTATTTCTAAAATGGTGAGATGACCTGTAATCAACATACCTTAGAAAGCATCATCAAAATAATTTATCCTCCCTTGAATTTTGTCCTTCTTTACTTCACCTTCCCTCTGAAATTTGGCTTAGATATCCGTTGGTTACCTCATTCACCTATATATATTCATTATGCTCAAGTGTGATCAAAATGAGAGATCGTTGCCTCTTATTTATACTTTCATGTAGCTTCCTCAAGGGGTTGCCTTTTAACCATCTTAACCCACTTTCCTTATTTTAGGGTTAACCCACTTCTAATGACTTGTAACTTAGTAATTTCTCCATTAAATTTATTGTTTAAATAATTTATTTTTTATTCACTTTGACCTATATTACACTCATCACTTCAATTTATTATTTACCTTCTAAAATCTCTTAAACCACTTTGACTACTTTGACCTTTTGGGGATTCTAGATGACTCATGAGGGTTCTCCAACTTCACATGGCCATAACACTCTAACCGTCAATATTTATGTGACATTTAAAATACCATCGGAAATCGAATGACATGTACTATCCATCTAGAATATTATTACCTGAAAATATATCAAAACTCATACCATTATTCATCAAACAAACTTGGGTCCATTACCCAAACATTTCTCCAACTTCACATGGAAATAACTCTTTCACTGTGAGGAGTTATGTGATGTTCCACATACCACTAGAAATGGAATGAAATGTACTATCCATATGGAATAACCTTACCTACAAATATATAAAAAATCGTACCATTATCCATCAAACAAACTTGGGTCCATTACCCAAACCTTTTTGATACCATAATTTTCTATCAGACTTTCTTCAAGGGTTAACATCAATGACAACCAACCCAAATAATCAAAAATATCCCCCTTTGGCATTGATGGAAACACTATGATGCAATACTTAATTCATATCACTCATGCTCCCCCTATTACCATCATTCCCCATGGAACCATTCCTCTATGCTCTTTCTCCAAGAATTTACCTTTTCATATGATAAATATATGCCCCTTTGACATTAATGGCAAAGGTATATTTCATCTGGGGCTACTGCCCCTAACTGAACTGTCCTTGGGAATACTCCCCCTAACTGAACTCTTCCTAAAACTGATTTCCCAACATGAACTATCCTCTTTATGGTGCTTCCTCGTGTAAATCTAAGAAATATAAGATAAGCATTCAAAATAATTCATTTTGGAGTAGAAATTACTCTAAGTCTCTAGCGAATATACTCAAAGGCTTCTCATGTAAGCGGTTTTGTAAAGATGTCTTCCACTTGTTCTTTCGTTCCCACATATTCAACTCTGATGTTCTTCTCTGCAACTTATTCCTGTAGAAAGTGATACTTTATTGGAATGTGCTTCGTCTTGGAGTGCATCACCATGTTCTTTGAGATAATGATGGCACTTGTATTATCACAATAGATTGGAATGGGCGCATCATACTCAACCTGTATATCTGTCAGAGTTTGTTTCATCCATAGAACCTGTGTATAGCATGTTGTTGCTACTATATACTCTGCATCGGCTATAGATAAGGATACTGATGATTATTTATTTCTTAGCCATGATACTAAACAATCACCCAAGTATAACGTTGCTCCATTGGTGCTTCATCGGTCATCAATGCAACATGCCCAATCTGCATCCATGTAGTCAATAAATGATAGATCCTTTCCTTTTGGATACCATAATCTAAACTCTTATGTTCCTTTGAGATATATGAAAATCCTCTTCACTGCTAATACATGTGATTCCTTTGGTGTTGCTTGAAATCATGCCACCTATCCATCTGTCTGCATTACATATGGTTTGGATGTTGTCACATATAGCAAGATTCCAATCATTGACCTATATTGCCTCTGGTTTATAGACTTTAAATCATCATCTTTGCTCAAATTTCAACTGGTTTTCATAGGAGTGGTAACCGGTTTGTAATCTTCCATTCTGAACCTCTTTAGCATTTCTATGATATACTTAGTTTAAGAAATAAAAATTCCTTGGTTGCTTTGACATATCTGAAGACCCAGAAAGAAGGATAGTTCTTTGAGTAATGACATTTCAAATTCATTTTGCATATCCTTTGCAAATTTATGGCTTAATCTATCATCATTACTTCCAAAAATAATATCATCAACATAAACTTCAATTAATAAAATACTATCTTGAGTTACCTTGCTGTAGAGGTTGTTGTCTACACTTCCTTTTCTAAACCTTGCATGATGTAGATATTTATCCAGTCTAGAGTACCATGCTCTAGGTGCCTATTTTAGACCATACAAGGCCTTCTTCAATTTATACACATAATCTGCAGTCTTTGTCAACTAAAATACCTCTGGTTGTTTAATGTCGACTTATTCTTCAAGTTCCTCGCTCAAAAAAATTGATTTCATGTCCATCTGATACATTTAATATTCTTGGAGCATGCATAATATAGGAGTAATAATATTGTTTCCATTCTGAAAACTGAAGAAAATGTCTCTTCAAAGTCGATTCTTTCAACCTGTGCGTATCCTTTACATAATAGCCTAGCTTTGTTCCTTGTAACCTGTCCATCTCCATTCAATTTATTTCTGAATACCCACTTTGTGCCAATCACATTCTTATTCTTTGGTCTTGGAACCAACTCCCAAGTGTCATTCTTCTCTATTTTATCCAGTTCTTCATCCATGGTCTTATTCCAAAATTCATCCTTACTTGCCTCTTCAAAACTGTTTGGTTCAATTGTAGATGAGGGTTCTAGGTGTGTCTTTTCTGGTGAATGGATTCTTCTTCTAGTCTCAACTCCTGCATATTTGTTTCTGATAAACAGATCTAAAGGATGATTCTTCTATACTTGTTTGCTAGATTTCTTTGGAGGCACTTCCTAAACTTCCTCTTCTACTTCTGTCTGATCTTCTTCATCTTCCCCTTCTACTTATTCTTTATCTTGTGCTTTTTCTTCGTAAATTTGTTCCATTAATTCATTTTCTTCTTCCTTTAATTCTTGTCGACATGTTTCATCAATTGTTACATTGATTCTTTATACAACTTTGTTCAACCTTAGATTGTAACACTTGTATTCTTTCCTTGTACTTGATTAACCAACAAGTACTCATTTGTCCACACAAGAGACAAACTTTCCCATTTTTCCATCTTCTCTTTTGATGTAGCATTTTCTTCAAAATAATCTGAAGTGCTTCACATTTGTTGGTCTTCCTTTCCATATCTCATAGGGAGTTTTGTCAGTTTAATTTCTGAGAATTACTCTCTTTTGAATGTGAAACACAGTATAGCCTGCATGTTTCCAAAAGATATCTATCAATTTGGAATCCATTAACATTGTTCGAGCCATTTCCTGTGTTGTCATGTTATTTCTTTCAAAAACTCAATTCTATTGAGGTGTCCTAGCAACGAAGAATATGATTTTTGTTCCATTCCTGCTATAGTATTCCATAAATTTATTTGAAGTGAAATCTCCTCCATTATCAGATCTCAAACATTTGATTTTTGAATCCATTTCGTTTTCAACCATTTCCTTCCAGACCTTGAAGTTTTCAAAAGAATATGACTTATTCCTGAGAAAGAAAACTGCATTCATTCTTGTATAATTATCAAATAATAACATAA
>JZKD02S1664383.1:0-22341 GCA_000966675.3 Picea glauca
AATTAGTATAAATACAGGAGGTCAATTCTCATTCTGGCAAGCAGTCTCATAATTGCAGAGAAACAACTTGTGCGCACTGTAGTGCCCAGTCTTGTGCACAGGTTTGAGGAGAGTTACCATTGCAGCTGTTGTAGCTAGCAGATCACATTTTTCTTGGAATATATCTTGGTTAGGGTTTGGACTATTTGATCATCTCTTGTTGGTGCGTTATCCTTGGGGAAAGGTGCACTAACCTTTTTTTGGCTATCTAGCCTAGGGTTTGCTTCCAGAGTGTTTCTCTGTCAAGGTTAAGGTGCTCGGAGGGTGGCTTCAGCCTATGGTTGGGTGACAATAGAGATACTGTCCATGGTAAAATGAGCACATACATTATACTCTAACAGGTTATGGGCCCACACCTCCTTCATTCAGTCTAATCGTTGGAAGGAAACATAGCCAGAAGGATATTAATATCGTTAAAGAAATGTCGCTAGGGTTTCTATAAGGAGCAGTCACTAAAGAACTATTGTTAGGGTTACTAGCAGGTGAAGTTGCAGAAACCCTAATCCTCTTGTTGAGACACTTTAAGTGAAGATATTGACCTAATATCTGAACAGATCAATTCTCCCTAGCCTAACACATCTCCTGGTACTCTCAACAAGCCAAGATGTCAAGTTTGAGTTTGTGGTCAAATCTAGGGTTTGACCAAGTCAAAGCAGCCATGACTTATTCTATGAAGTTAGAGAACAAGTTAGATGGAGCCTTTAAATTCAGAGAATGGAAGACAAGGATTGACCTCATCCTTGCTAAGAATAAAGTGTTGGATATCGTGAAAGGAAATATCGTGGAACCAGAGTTTGAAGAAGGAAAAGAGAAGGAACCACAGAACGTTGCAGTTATGGAGAAGTTAAAAGACGATGACATCAATTCCATGAGTATCATAGTGGAATCTATAAAACACCACTTGATACCCTACATCTCCCATCTTGACTCATCGAAGAAGATGTGTGATGCCCTAACAAATCTCTTCTCGGTCAGAAACATTGGGCAAGTTATGAGTCTGAAGAATGAGCTCTGTGACATGAAGATGAATGATGAGGACAACATAACATCATACTTTGTGAGGATCTCCTAGTTAAGAGATCAACTACAAGCTATTGAAGAGAAAATTTCAGAGAAGGAATTGGTAAACATAGTACTCAATGGTCTTCCCAAGACATGGGATGCATTTGCCGCAAGCATGAACACAAGAAAGGAGTATCCTACATTTGAAGAACTTTGGACTTGTTGTGCTCGAGAAGAATCCAGGATCAGTGAAAAATAGAAACCCCAAAAGAAGTACGATGATTAGGGCTTCACAACAAGATTCAAGAAGCTCAAGAACAAAAGAAAGTTTGGCTCAAGGAGGAAGCCAAATCAAGAGAAAGACATTTCATAAATGCAATGCTTCAACTGTGAAAAGTATGGTCACTACAATAATCATTGTCCCGAGCTAAAGAAAAGGAAGAGAAACATGAAGCATCAGTTGCCGAACAAAAAGAACCTACAAACAAGACTAACCAGGATGAAAAATATTTCTTCTTCTAAAGGTAACAATACTCTTCTTATTTCTTGTACATATCTTGTTTGCGTCATCTTTGTACATATATTGTATATCTATATCCTGGAAGATAATGTATTCCAGGAAGAACTATACCTATGGAAGAACAACAAGATAAGTATTGATATCATTATATAATACACATGAAAGGATGAAATACATTGAATCAATTATGAAGAGACTCAGAAGATGCAAAGACAGAAAGAAGCTAGAAATCAAGAGGAAATTGGAGAAAGACTCATGATGTTTTGTAGAAGACAACAAGACAGAAGCATGGACTCTATTAGACAGAGAGAGCCAATTATATATTGCAAATGACAATAAGGATGCAGACAGAAGCGTGGACTATGTTAGACAGAGGGAGCCAATTATATGCACTTATACATGAAGCAAGGATTAGGAGGGAGCTAATCCTATGATACATTGAAGATGATGAAATATATATTCATGGTAGCATACATGAAAGAAAATGCATGTTCATTTCAACCACGAAAGAAGACTTCTTCGAAGAGAAGCCTTAAAATATCCCTGGTTGTCCATTCACATTTGTGATCCTATAATGAAAGGAAAAAGTGGAATCTTTAGGGCATGGAATCTATAAGAAACATCATGGACCCAAGAACTAAAGAAGAACATGAATATTCCAAGAAAGAAAGAAAATCCAGAACAACTAGTCATTGTATCGAGAATCACAAGATTACCAGCCTGATATGAACTCAATAAAAGCAATCAAGCAGAGGAACTACGAAGAACGGTGTATGGAAGACTTATGAATAAAATCATTGAGAAATCTAGAACTAGAGGTTCTCCCAGATGGAGGGAGAAGACTATGATGATTACTTGTTCCAGTAAACCAGACATATCTCTACACGAGTCATTATATCATCCACAACATACATGAGTTGAAATTCTACATCAGATAATGCAAAGAATGTTCTCCAGAGAAATTGAGAAAAGAGCATATGAAGAGCAATCTCAAGACTTTGAGTCATACCAGAAAGAGGCCCTTGTATGCAGATGGAAAAAGATAACTTGGTGGAGAACCTCCAGTGCACAGCAGAAGCATGGTGAATATTTCCTATAACAAGATATTGTATCAAGATGATTACTCAGAAGATCAAATCTCATGATGACAAAAGAAGTGCCACATGGATATGTTCCATTTTTCCAACAATGATATATTTTATTGATCAGAGCTACATGAAGCCTTCAAAGAAGACCAATGCTCTAGAACGAATTACATTTGAAATCAAGCATTACATTATTTGTGATGAAGTTCAGAAAGGAGAAAGAGGTTCTCCAATACATATCTCCATAGATGAAAAGATAAACAAACATCTTGGTAAGGCTTGTGTCCAAGATAAAAGAGTTTGCATACTCAAGCTGGAGCTCGTGGAGATGACTTCCTTATTAAAAAAAAGGAAGAGATGACTCCTAGGTTGGGAGGGAGCACTAATATATATTGATTTATGGACAATCATTTTTCAGTTAGAAAAATAGTCCAGGATGAGCAGTTTTCTTTCCAGTTCGAAAAGTGGATTGAGATTTCTGACGGACAACGATTTCTCATTGTGGTTAACATGGGAAAAGGTCCAGATTGTTGATGTATCATAAACGATGACTTCCCATTATGGTTAACATGGGGAGTGGTCTAGGGCGGTATCTCTTCTTGAGGGTTACTTAAGAAGATTGGCCCACCTCGCCGAACAATGATTTCTCATTGTGGTTAACATGAGGAATGGTCCATTTTGGAGGTTGGTATAGGACAATCTTTTCCTCTTGTGGTTAATAGAGGAAATGGTTCAGACAATCATTCCTTAGGGTCTATAAATTCTCTCCAGGGTGAAATTTGATTAGTGTAGGAGGAATGGCCCAGGGTGGGGAATGTTCTAGGCTCAACAATCAGGGACAAGCATTCCTTAGGGTTTATACATTCTCTCCAGGGTGCACTTTGATGAGTTGGCTAATAACCCTAGAAGACTTGTCGTATCAAGAAGATGATTTATATTAGGTTATTAGCCTCCAATAGAAGAAGTCGACCAGAAATAATAATATATACTGAATATAAAGATACCCAGAATGAGAAGTCGCCCTAGGTAGTTAGCCATAATTAGTATAAATATATGAGGTCAATTCTCATTCTTGCAGGCAGTCTCAAAATTTCATAGCAGCAACTTGTGGACACTGTAGTGCCCAGTCTTGTGCGCAGGTTTGAGGAGAGCCTCCATTGTAGCTGTTGTAGCTAGCAGATCATGTTTGGATTGGACTATCTCTTGGTTAGGGTTTGGACTATTTGATCAACTCTTGTTGGTGCACTATCCTTGGGTAGAGGTGCACTAACCTTTGTTTGGCTATCTAGCCTAGGGTTTGCTTCCAGAGTGTTTCTCTGTTAAGGTTAAGGTGCTCAGAGGGTGGTTTTGGCCTATGGTTGGGTGACAATAGAGATATTGTCAATGGTAAAATGAGCACATCCATTATAGTCTAACATGTGAATATTCCATTCCTATGGAATTTGTGTTGATCCTGATCTGATCTATTTGTTGTTAACTCTGCAAAATGTGTAGCCAACAAAACTTTGTCAGTTTAACTGACTGAACAATTTCATGAAAATATATGAACCATTATGGTTCAATAGTATATCAGAATTATTTCTTCTACTTTTTGAAAAAATTGAATGCCTAAAACAATTTTCTTGGTGAATTATTATATTCTATTATCCAATACCTTTCCAATTCCTGATCCCATGCTCAATTCTGAGTCTCGAGTAGAAAGTTATGGCTAGTTGAAAATTGGCCATTAATTTTTCTGTTCACTCTTCAACTTGGCGCAACTGTGTGTTGTAACTAAGCATTTTTGCACCTACTCCATTGATTTTTTTGTGGGATCTCAATTAGGTTTCTTCATATACCTATTCTGGAAACTCTGTACAAGTTTCACCTTTTTCGGGGTTTCGGGATGCTAGTTACAATATGTTGGAGTTCTAGGCCAATTCATGTTTTTGGTCTGGAATAATACAGGTACTTTCTTTTCCAGATTAAACATTTTTAACATGCCCAAAAATTTAATTCAGCTCTACTAATGTCTTCTATGGTTCAATATCTTTCCATTGACTGCTCCTATGCCTCAATATGATTCTGGAGCCGAAATTTATGGCTCTTTGAAGTTAGTTGGGTCTTAAAATTTACCTTCACTGTTTGTGTTGTAACTTTCTCATAAAAGTGTTGTTTGACGAACGAATTACACCATTAGAAAGATCTCTTCGGGCTCTTTTATTTAAGCTACAGAGACAAAGTCTACCTTGGTACACTTTATTCTCGTGGTTTTTTGGTAGCTAAAAACACTCTTAAGGGCCTCAAAAACATGTTGCAAAAAGATGACGTTCAGACAGTATAAAATGTCGTAGAAATTCGTTGGTTTCTTGTTGTTGTCCACCCTCCAAACAACTTTGCGTGCATAAATTTCAACCTGTACACCCATATTTACCATGCGTAGCAACACCACAAGGTAAATCTTTCTCCGCTCACCTATAACTATTGTGCATCACTTATCTATCACATCAATGCCTAGTGTGCACTACTTTTGTGTCGCACACCAATATCCACCGCGCACAGTTTTGGTTCTTGCACTATTATCTATTGTGCACAATTTTTTTTTTTGTATCACACATTGATATTCTGTGTGCATTCCACTCTATGTGTTGCACCATGACAAAGTTTAGTACGCACCCACCATGCACCAATAATCTGTGCACACAATTAACTAAACTGTCGCACGACAACATATACCCAGATTGTGTGCACACTAACCAAACTCCTATGCATTCTACCAATACTGTGAACACCACATGCACCATTAGTACGTGTGTGCACATCGCACACACCTTATTATGTGTATGTAGATTGCGCACCAATATTACACATGTGTCACTCAATCCACACAGCGCAATGTTAAATTAAGCATGCGCACCCGCACACCAACATCTTTCTGCGCAATGCCAAAATTTATTTTGCGCACTCGCACACAAACATTTTTTCATGTGGTTCCAAAATTTAGTGTGCACACCCGTACACCAACATTTTTCCGCGTGACTCCAAAATTTAGTGTGCGCACCCGCACACCAACATTTTTCCGCGCAGCGCCAAAATTTAGTGCGCGCACCAACACACCAATATTTTTCCACGTGATGCCAAATTTTTACATATCACAAGTTTTTTACTGTGCATCATGTATTTTTAGTGCGCCCAACTGTGCACATTTGTTTTTATGTGCATCAATTTCTCGTGAATTCCATTGCAGAAATTGGGGCTTTTGCTTAACTTTTTCCCAATTTCTACCATAGACATTTTGCAGCTTATGAAATTTGTTCAATTTCACCTCGATAACACCATTTCAACCTCTGCAAAAACAAATTGTTGCGGCTTGACATTTCTGGAATGAATTTTTCCCAAACTCAAGTCACAAATTGAGAATTTTAATTACTAAACTTGCTCCAACTATTATGGCTTCACTGTAACTTCAAATTCGACCAATTCCAGGTCTGAATTTTCTAGAACAGATTTTAAATCAATAATATATAACCACATGGCCAAATTTCTCAATTTCCCCATGAATTTAACAACAAAAATTGGGTCTTTTCCAAATATCATGCAATTGCTATTACTTTTTACCATGAACGCTCTGTAACCTGAAATTTGGCCAGTTCGAAATCAATCCTCTGTAAAAAAAATCCTCAACCCAACTTACTCGGCCTATCCAGGCTCAGTGTTGAAAATTAAAGATCTGATACCATATTGTAACATTCCCAGCCACCCATGTCGAGCCATGCTACTCCAGAAAATCTCTTTCATTCTCTACTCAACATACTGTAACATACCCAACATCCAACTAAGCTATGCCACATACATTTTTCAAACTGCATGCAATTAAAACATATGCAAAAAAAGCTATTGCGGAATATTATATATAAAACGTAAACAAAGAAATACAACTGTAAATGGACAAATTCATACAAAAATAGAAATAAACATATACATGCAGCATATAAAGGAAATACCCATAAATATAAAGACAGTTATAACCACACATAGGATAAACCCATAAAAAGTAACATGTAAATAATAAATTCAACATGTAAATTTATCACACAACTGACACTTATCTTGATAACAATATCACCAACTGCGTGAAGAACTTCTGTGAACCTCCCAGTCGTAGACCACACTGCTCATCACTCTCAGTAGTAGGTCACCCCCGAGCTGGGACTAAACTCCACCCAGGTAAAGGGTTCCTAACCATGCTAATGTATCATAGACAACAAGAAAGACTCCATCACATGTGCCAACTCAAACTAACAGCCTACAATATTTGATTCCCCACATGTCTATCCCACCCCAGGAAGTGTGTCCCTTCTATGCTCAACATTCCTTCGACCGCCCCACTTCCATTCCGCACTTCAGCAACAGACCAGACAGGAAGTATCAGAGCCCTGCAACTATAGTTTATCACCTTCAAAAATCAATTCCCATCAATTCTCTCTCCGAGAGAGATTTCTCATAGGCCTGACAACCCGCCTCTTCAATATCCCATGGGCCTGACAACCCACTTCTTCAGTTCAGCTCCCAAGCTAACCATCTACACAAATAGGTATGGGTATGGATACAGGTTCAGGTACAATGACGTGAAGGTACAGAGGATAGCTCATTGAGTGTGTGAATGCTCCTGGAGTGATTGATTGAATGACTGAATTATGGAAGGAATGATGGGAAATGAAATAANGCAAAGACAGAAAGAAGCTAGAAATCAAGAGGAAATTGGAGAAAGACTCATGATGTTTTGTAGAAGACAACAAGACAGAAGCATGGACTCTATTAGACAGAGAGAGCCAATTATATATTGCAAATGACAATAAGGATGCAGACAGAAGCGTGGACTATGTTAGACAGAGGGAGCCAATTATATGCACTTATACATGAAGCAAGGATTAGGAGGGAGCTAATCCTATGATACATTGAAGATGATGAAATATATATTCATGGTAGCATACATGAAAGAAAATGCATGTTCATTTCAACCACGAAAGAAGACTTCTTCGAAGAGAAGCCTTAAAATATCCCTGGTTGTCCATTCACATTTGTGATCCTATAATGAAAGGAAAAAGTGGAATCTTTAGGGCATGGAATCTATAAGAAACATCATGGACCCAAGAACTAAAGAAGAACATGAATATTCCAAGAAAGAAAGAAAATCCAGAACAACTAGTCATTGTATCGAGAATCACAAGATTACCAGCCTGATATGAACTCAATAAAAGCAATCAAGCAGAGGAACTACGAAGAACGGTGTATGGAAGACTTATGAATAAAATCATTGAGAAATCTAGAACTAGAGGTTCTCCCAGATGGAGGGAGAAGACTATGATGATTACTTGTTCCAGTAAACCAGACATATCTCTACACGAGTCATTATATCATCCACAACATACATGAGTTGAAATTCTACATCAGATAATGCAAAGAATGTTCTCCAGAGAAATTGAGAAAAGAGCATATGAAGAGCAATCTCAAGACTTTGAGTCATACCAGAAAGAGGCCCTTGTATGCAGATGGAAAAAGATAACTTGGTGGAGAACCTCCAGTGCACAGCAGAAGCATGGTGAATATTTCCTATAACAAGATATTGTATCAAGATGATTACTCAGAAGATCAAATCTCATGATGACAAAAGAAGTGCCACATGGATATGTTCCATTTTTCCAACAATGATATATTTTATTGATCAGAGCTACATGAAGCCTTCAAAGAAGACCAATGCTCTAGAACGAATTACATTTGAAATCAAGCATTACATTATTTGTGATGAAGTTCAGAAAGGAGAAAGAGGTTCTCCAATACATATCTCCATAGATGAAAAGATAAACAAACATCTTGGTAAGGCTTGTGTCCAAGATAAAAGAGTTTGCATACTCAAGCTGGAGCTCGTGGAGATGACTTCCTTATTAAAAAAAAGGAAGAGATGACTCCTAGGTTGGGAGGGAGCACTAATATATATTGATTTATGGACAATCATTTTTCAGTTAGAAAAATAGTCCAGGATGAGCAGTTTTCTTTCCATTTCGGAAAGTGGATTGAGATTTATGACGGACAATGATTTCTCATTGTGGTTAACATGGGAAAAGGTCCAGATTGTTGATGTATCATAAACAACGACTTCCCATTGTGGTTAACATGGGGAGTGGTCTAGGGCAGTATCTCTTCTTGAGGGTTACTTAAGAAGATTGGCCCGCCTCGCCGAACAATGATTTCTCATTGTGGTTAACATGAGGAATGGTCCATTTTGGAGGTTGGTATAGGACATTCTTTTCCTCTTGTGGTTGATAGAGGAAATGGTCCAGACAATCATTCCTTAGGGTCTATAAATTCTCTCCGAGGTGAACTTTGATTAGTGTAGGAGGAATGGCCCAGGGTGGGGAATGGTCTAGGCTCAACAATCAGGGACAAGCATTCCTTAGGGTTTATACATTCTCTCCAGGGTGCACTTTGATGAGTTGGCTAATAACCCTAGACGACTTGTCGTCTCAAGAAGATAATTTATATTAGGTTATTAGCCTCCAATAGAAGAAGTCGACCAGAAATAATAATATATACTGAATAGAAAGATACCCAGAATGAGAAGTCGCCCCAGGTAGTTAGCCATAATTAGTATAAATATATGAGGTCAATTCTCATTCTTGCAGGTAGTCTCAAAATTTCATAGCAACAACTTGTCGACACTGTAGTGCCCAGTCTTGTGCGCAGGTTTGAGGAGAGCCTCCATTGTAGCTGCTGCAACTAGCAGATCATGTTTGGATTGGACTATCTCTTGGTTAGGGTTTGGACTATTTGATCAACTCTTGTTGGTGCGCTATCCTTGGGTAGAGGTGCACTAACCTTTGTTTGGCTATCTAGCCTAGGGTTTGCTTCCAGAGTGTTTCTCTGTCAAGGTTAAGGTGCTCAGAGGGTGGTTTTGGCCTATGGTTGGCTGACAATAGAGATATTGTCAATGGTAAAATGAGCACATCCATTATAGTCTAACATGTGAATCTTCCATTCCTATGGAATTTGTGTTGATCCTGATCTGATCTATTTGTTGTTAACTCTGCAAAATGTGTAGCCAACAAAACTTTGTCAGTTTAACTGACTGAACAATTTCATGAAAATATATGAACCATTATGGTTCAATAGTATATCAGAATTATTTCTTCTACTTTTTGAAAAAATTGAATGCCTAAAACAATTTTCTTGGTGAATTATTATATTCTATTATCCAATACCTTTCCAATTCCTGATCCCATGCTCAATTCTGAGTCTCGAGTAGAAAGTTATGGCTAGTTGAAAATTGGCCATTAATTTTTCTGTTCACTCTTCAACTTGGCGCAACTGTGTGTTGTAACTAAGCATTTTTGCACCTACTCCATTGATTTTTTTGTGGGATCTCAATTAGGTTTCTTCATATACCTATTCTGGAAACTCTGTACAAGTTTCACCTTTTTCGGGGTTTCGGGATGCTAGTTACAATATGTTGGAGTTCTAGGCCAATTCATGTTTTTGGTCTGGAATAATACAGGTACTTTCTTTTCCAGATTAAACATTTTTAACATGCCCAAAAATTTAATTCAGCTCTACTAATGTCTTCTATGGTTCAATATCTTTCCATTGACTGCTCCTATGCCTCAATATGATTCTGGAGCCGAAATTTATGGCTCTTTGAAGTTAGTTGGGTCTTAAAATTTACCTTCACTGTTTGTGTTGTAACTTTCTCATAAAAGTGTTGTTTGACGAACGAATTACACCATTAGAAAGATCTCTTCGGGCTCTTTTATTTAAGCTACAGAGACAAAGTCTACCTTGGTACACTTTATTCTCGTGGTTTTTTGGTAGCTAAAAACACTCTTAAGGGCCTCAAAAACATGTTGCAAAAAGATGACGTTCAGACAGTATAAAATGTCGTAGAAATTCGTTGGTTTCTTGTTGTTGTCCACCCTCCAAACAACTTTGCGTGCATAAATTTCAACCTGTACACCCATATTTACCATGCGTAGCAACACCACAAGGTAAATCTTTCTCCGCTCACCTATAACTATTGTGCATCACTTATCTATCACATCAATGCCTAGTGTGCACTACTTTTGTGTCGCACACCAATATCCACCGCGCACAGTTTTGGTTCTTGCACTATTATCTATTGTGCACAATTTTTTTTTTTGTATCACACATTGATATTCTGTGTGCATTCCACTCTATGTGTTGCACCATGACAAAGTTTAGTACGCACCCACCATGCACCAATAATCTGTGCACACAATTAACTAAACTGTCGCACGACAACATATACCCAGATTGTGTGCACACTAACCAAACTCCTATGCATTCTACCAATACTGTGAACACCACATGCACCATTAGTACGTGTGTGCACATCGCACACACCTTATTATGTGTATGTAGATTGCGCACCAATATTACACATGTGTCACTCAATCCACACAGCGCAATGTTAAATTAAGCATGCGCACCCGCACACCAACATCTTTCTGCGCAATGCCAAAATTTATTTTGCGCACTCGCACACAAACATTTTTTCATGTGGTTCCAAAATTTAGTGTGCACACCCGTACACCAACATTTTTCCGCGTGACTCCAAAATTTAGTGTGCGCACCCGCACACCAACATTTTTCCGCGCAGCGCCAAAATTTAGTGCGCGCACCAACACACCAATATTTTTCCACGTGATGCCAAATTTTTACATATCACAAGTTTTTTACTGTGCATCATGTATTTTTAGTGCGCCCAACTGTGCACATTTGTTTTTATGTGCATCAATTTCTCGTGAATTCCATTGCAGAAATTGGGGCTTTTGCTTAACTTTTTCCCAATTTCTACCATAGACATTTTGCAGCTTATGAAATTTGTTCAATTTCACCTCGATAACACCATTTCAACCTCTGCAAAAACAAATTGTTGCGGCTTGACATTTCTGGAATGAATTTTTCCCAAACTCAAGTCACAAATTGAGAATTTTAATTACTAAACTTGCTCCAACTATTATGGCTTCACTGTAACTTCAAATTCGACCAATTCCAGGTCTGAATTTTCTAGAACAGATTTTAAATCAATAATATATAACCACATGGCCAAATTTCTCAATTTCCCCATGAATTTAACAACAAAAATTGGGTCTTTTCCAAATATCATGCAATTGCTATTACTTTTTACCATGAACGCTCTGTAACCTGAAATTTGGCCAGTTCGAAATCAATCCTCTGTAAAAAAAATCCTCAACCCAACTTACTCGGCCTATCCAGGCTCAGTGTTGAAAATTAAAGATCTGATACCATATTGTAACATTCCCAGCCACCCATGTCGAGCCATGCTACTCCAGAAAATCTCTTTCATTCTCTACTCAACATACTGTAACATACCCAACATCCAACTAAGCTATGCCACATACATTTTTCAAACTGCATGCAATTAAAACATATGCAAAAAAAGCTATTGCGGAATATTATATATAAAACGTAAACAAAGAAATACAACTGTAAATGGACAAATTCATACAAAAATAGAAATAAACATATACATGCAGCATATAAAGGAAATACCCATAAATATAAAGACAGTTATAACCACACATAGGATAAACCCATAAAAAGTAACATGTAAATAATAAATTCAACATGTAAATTTATCACACAACTGACACTTATCTTGATAACAATATCACCAACTGCGTGAAGAACTTCTGTGAACCTCCCAGTCGTAGACCACACTGCTCATCACTCTCAGTAGTAGGTCACCCCCGAGCTGGGACTAAACTCCACCCAGGTAAAGGGTTCCTAACCATGCTAATGTATCATAGACAACAAGAAAGACTCCATCACATGTGCCAACTCAAACTAACAGCCTACAATATTTGATTCCCCACATGTCTATCCCACCCCAGGAAGTGTGTCCCTTCTATGCTCAACATTCCTTCGACCGCCCCACTTCCATTCCGCACTTCAGCAACAGACCAGACAGGAAGTATCAGAGCCCTGCAACTATAGTTTATCACCTTCAAAAATCAATTCCCATCAATTCTCTCTCCGAGAGAGATTTCTCATAGGCCTGACAACCCGCCTCTTCAATATCCCATGGGCCTGACAACCCACTTCTTCAGTTCAGCTCCCAAGCTAACCATCTACACAAATAGGTATGGGTATGGATACAGGTTCAGGTACAATGACGTGAAGGTACAGAGGATAGCTCATTGAGTGTGTGAATGCTCCTGGAGTGATTGATTGAATGACTGAATTATGGAAGGAATGATGGGAAATGAAATAATTCCAAACTATATGTATGCATGTCCCCAAATTGACACTTGTCATGTTGGGAGCTACTTTGGCCCACTTGTCCCCATCTTTAGAACTTAGGATAAAATAATTATCCATAATTTATACTTTAAGAAATATTATTATAATATTCCTTTTTGGCGTAAGCTCCCTAGATTAACCCATTTTCCTTAACTTTTAGCCCCCCTTTCCCTAACTAGTGGAGTTTAGTCCCCCATACTCTTTTAATACAAAAATAGGCATACTGGCCTTTAACATATAGGCTCTCTGGCCTAATAGAAACATAAGCCTCCTAGCTTATAATAACTGGCTCACCAGCCTATAAAACACAACATATACACAAAGTCTCCTTGGCCTCAAAATCACACGCACTTAAGTTGTTGCGTGCGGTATCCAAGAATGTGCACGCTTCCTCATTTTACTTTGCAATACATGTGTGCACTATGCCATGAAAGGTGCATACAAAATGATATCAAACAACTCACTAGCTTAATTACATTTTCATTTACATTTAAAATTGGGTTCAACCTAGGGATATTACACTTGAGGCGACTTTTAGACAAAACTTTACCCGACATCATTTCCCTACAAGAAACTTTTGTCGATGAGAAGACAACTCAGGTTTTCCTAAGTAACTTAAGACCCTTATGATTTCTCTGTGATGTAAAATCACTTGGAAATTTGGGAGGCTTACTGGCATCATGGGATCCCACAAAACACGATGTGGAACCTTTCATAAGTTGTGGTGGTATATTGTGCATAGGTACCTGCTGCGAAAACAAAAGGTAGCTTCCTCTACTCAATGTTTATGTCTCCTGCACGGACATAATCACTTTCTAGGACAAAGTCTCTACACTAGGCCTACTAGTTGTAACAAACCTTATTGTTGCAGGTGATTTTAACTTCACCCTAAATGTAGATGAGGTGTGGGGGGTACAACATTACAAGACCATGCGGGTGCACATTTAAGAGTGATCTTCCTTAGACACAATCTGGTGGATATCCTCCCGACGATTACAATTCCCACTTGGAGGAATGATAGAGTGGGTTTGGAGAGCATCTCTAAGTGGTTGGATAGAGTATTCATCTCTGAAGACCTCCTACAACACTCGGGAAGGTACAGGTCCTGGGTAGCATACCCCTTTCTCTAGAACCATGCCCCCATCTTCTTGCAGCTTGACACTTCTATTCATCAGTGGGATTACCCTTTCAAGTTTAATTTGGCATGGCTATAAGAACCATATTTTTCTCGGTTAGTCATTGAGGTCTGGATAGACCAAAAATTTCTACAAGAATTGGACTTACAGAGACAGTTAGCGTGGAAGATGGAACTCTTGAAACAAAAGGCCAAAAGATGGGATAAACTAGAGAGGATTATTTTTTTTTTAGATTAGCACAGCTGGAAGAAGAAATAAAAAATTTGATCCTGGAGTACTCATCGGGGAATCAACCACCCAAGATGGAAAATTCATTAAATAAATTAGAGGAACAGAGAAACAGACTTTTACTGGCTGAAGAAGAACTTTTGCGACAAAGGAGAAGGGAAACCTGGATTAAGAGCGGGGATCAAAATACAAAATATTTTCACCATTTTTCCAGCTACAGGAGAAACCAAAAACACATTTGGGAACTAACGACATAAGATGATGTGATTATTTTGGGACAATAAAATCTTATTACAGAGCCCCACCATTTTTTCAAAAGCTTATATAGTTATTCGGGCCATACAAATTATATCGACCAAGCTTCCATCATCGATCATTTTTCTAGACTTGTTAGTGAGGAGGAAGGTGCACAACTCTTTAGATATTGTACTAAATAAGAGATCCGGAATGTTCTCAAATCATTCATAAGGGACAAAAGCCTTGGACCCGACGGATGGATTGTTGAGTTATATCTACACTTCTTTGAGCTTGTAGGAGATGATCTGTCGATTTCGTTGAAGACTCTTGGAACAGAGGTTTGGTTAACAAAGCTATAAATTAGAAATTCTTGGAAATTATTCTAAAAGAAAACAACCCATCTACCCTTGGAGACTATAGGCCTATAGAATTATGCAATCTGTGCTATAAGATTATTACAAAAATCCTAGCTAATAGGACCAAACCATTCCTTTCTAGGATTTTATCTAGAGAATAGTTGGGTTTTCTTAAAGGTCGACAGATCCTCAACGCCATTGGTACTACACAAGAATTCCTCCACAACATTAAAATGAAAAAGTTACAGGCGCTTATTATGAAATTAGCACTCAAAAAATCTTTCGATTGTAATAATTGGGACTACCTGGGATTGATCCTCCTACAATATGGTCTTGGCATGTTCATTTCATAAAGTGGATTTTAGGCTGTCTCTAGTGATACTATTGCAGTTCTAGTAAATCTGGAGGAAACCCCTTTCTTCCAGAGTGAAAGAGGATTGAGGAAGGGATTCCTTCTCTCTCCCTTATTGTTCATCCTAGCAATGGAATGTTTAAGTTTACTCCTCAAGAAAATCCAACACAAAGGGAGACTAACCGGAATCAAAGTTTGAAGGCTAGTTAGGATCCTTGACATATGTTTCATGGATGATGTTATACTTATGACAAAATAAAACATACAATAATGGAGGGAGATAGATTCCATCCTAAAAACCTTTTGTTTAGCGTCGAGGCTCTATATCAACATGGAAAAATCTACTTTTCACTATTATKGGATTTCATGGGTGGAATTAGAAACCTAGAAATCCATMTTCTCTTACAACTTCACTAAGATCACTGATGGATTGAGATATCTCATATATTTCCTCAAACCAGACAAATATAAAKCRGAGGATTGGAGGTGGTTACTTATTAAATTTGAGAAAAAAATTGGGTTCTAGTGCAACATGTGGCTTTTTCTCGAGGGGTGAATTGTCCTGATAAAATATGTCTTGGAAAGACAATAAATATACTGGATGGCACTGGCTACCATTTCAATAACTKTCCTCAACAAGATTTGACAACTGATYTTTTCATTTCTCTAGTYAGGAAGMAGTGATAAAAAAAACTTACATCTTTGTAGCTGGGACTCCATTACTAGACCATAACCTTCAGGTGGTTGGGGATTGAGGAATATCTTCCTATTTAGAAAATCTTTGGTGACTCAAACTCTCTGGCGAGTGCTGACAAAATATGAGATCTCGCATCGGTTCATTATTTGGAAATATATCCCACATGGTTCAATTTCGTCTTGGCTTAGATAAAAAAGCTCCATCTCACCTAATGCTTCCCAGTTTTGGAAACCGCTTATGAAATCCTTACACATTATCCAACATTGGCTCTGTTGGAAACCAGGGTCGAGCCACTCTTTTTACTTGGGCAGAGACACATTATTGGGGTTGGGGTCCTATGCCTACCTGTCCCGGGAGCTCCTTGTTGTATTAAAACAAAAAAAAATATTTTTTCTGTTCAAGGCCAAGGGAAGTTTACCCCCGAGGACCATATTTACGAAGGAGAAGGATTGCACAAACCTCAGTCTCTCGAGAAACATGGAAATGGAATGGAAATGATACTGCAGGGCACTTCATGGAGCAAGGATCCAACTATGGGACCAAGATGATGAGCTACATTGGAACGAGGGAGATATGTCTAGAAAAATTACTGTAAAAAATATTTATGAGGCATTAACGTAAAAAATATTGAATCAAAAGTGCATTGGTTGGAGGAAGAATTTTTGGCACTGGAATATCCCCAAAAAAATCAAACTCTTCACTTAGCTAGAAACAACAAACAAAATACTGACCTGAGACAACCTACAACATCGTGGATGGGAAGGACAGAACATCTGTCACTTGTGTCAGTTGGACTCTGAATCTGTAACACATCTTTTAGTTAACTGTACATTTACTCAACAGGTTTGGAGCGGAATAAAAAAAAGCTCTAAATCTTAGGACTTCTTGGGTGGGACCCTCCCTGGTAATTTTCTTAGAGGACTGGGTAAAGGAGGATTCATTGTATCCACATCTCCCATCCCTAGTCAGTTAGCATATCTGGTTGGAGTGCAACAAGACTATCTTTGAACAAAACAATCCTTCTATCAATACAACTTATTACAAGATTTTGGGAGGCCTGGAGTGTGCTAAGACACAAAAAGAACCAATTCAAAGATTTTTACAACCTACTTTACAAGAGGGAAGGACTACTTCATGTTTTGATGGAGTAACTCAAAACTTTGGTCAACAGTGTGGAGATGGAGGTTTTATCAGGACCGTCGATCAAACAATTTTTAAGTGGACCTATAACTGTGGAGATGACACAAATACTAAAGTTGAACTTCTTGGAGTCTGGGAAACACTCACCCTGGCTATCAGACTTCACATTATGGATTTGCAAGTCTTGGAGACTCTAGAATTATTATAGATTGGCTAAACAATAAAGGAAAACTTCAAGTCATAGCCTTGGAATGTTGGAAACACCGAATTACTGAGCTCGTCAAGGGGTATAATCTGATCAAGTTCACACACATTTACCGAGAATTAAACGTGGAGGATGACCTACTTTGCAAGTGTGCTCTACAAGAGTAGGAGGGGAAAATAACATAGGATCAGTGGAAAGATGGTCAAGTGGGACCGACACTGTTTTTAAAACTTTTTTAGAGGCAATCAGAGATATTACAGTAACACATTCTTTTTATAGTTTGAACTTACTCAGGGACATAATACAACCCTCAATTTCATGTCTAACACTCGTGTAAAAGAACTTAGAATCAGATAGAAGGGAATTCGAAGCTTTAAATCTGATTTGTCTAAGTACACATCTAGACAACCCATTTTGTAAATTCTGGAATGGTGATATAACTTCCATTGCAGGGAAGAAATCATGTAACTATTTTGGTAATATCATACATTATATAAATATAATGAGCAATTTTCTTGTGGAAAAACACCTTGATTTAATCTCTTAACACACCATTGCAGCCATGTTTGATGTTGCATTTGTGGAACCAAAATGGTCGATTATATGACATAAGTGTGGAGGATACCCGATAATGATAATTTATAATTAAAGAGAGCCTATTTCTATTGCCATATACTTGAAATATATGTTTATCATTGCTTCACATAATTTCAATGTGCAAATGCCATTGATCCTTTTCTTTCTTATAACTCGCTAGTTAGCACTTTATACAATCTCATGTTTGTTAATTTATGGCTATGCTTTGAATTAGTCTCTCAATATCACATGTGAAAGTGAAGCATGACACTTAGCACATGATTCAAAATGACATAATCTCATTAATAAGACATTACATTTCCATACATAAGAAAAGCCATGAAAACAAGGTGCATTCTAAAATACAATTTTGTGTGAAACAAATGTAACTATTTTTTAGACACAAGTGAGATTCCATTAAACACAATAAAAAAAACAACAATAATCCAAACATTATGAGGATAACAATTACAATGCAAGCCACTTGGGTAAGCTTACTAAATCACCTTATTCCATTCAAAGAGATCATCTAGATTAAGTAATTCAAGAAATACATCCATCGAAACAAAGTTCAAAAATGCAGGTTGGAACATAAAAGGATGTCTAAGTGCACCTATGTAAAATTGGTTGAGACCTCAACACCAACCCATTTTAAAGGAGTAAAAATGTAAATGTATATATGTAAATACATACGTTTATGTGTTAGCCCTAACACAACACACAAATCATGTAAGTAGATTATATAACAATGAGTAAAAATAGAGGAATTGTTTTGGGTTAAAATACATGTATCTTTATGTGTTAGATTCCAAGATCATGGGAACGTGTTTCAGGATCATAGATTTCCACATCTTAAAATTCATAAGTTAGCGGGGCACATGTTTCAAGATTACGAAAGACGTATTTTATTGTTGTATTGTGTCTTACATGTAATTTCAAAATAGTATTTAAGCATGTAGCTTGATGATCATATTTAACTAACCATTAGAATGATTCCGATGGATCCTCTTGCATATTCGTAAAATGGGGAGTCGATATTTCATAGTTAGCATTACGAGATGCCTGCCTGCCTGCCTGCCTCCCTCCACGCCCTTCTGCTTTAATGTATTTGGCTGTGTGATTTGCACATCGTTGGGTGCCTTTTATTTTAATCCGATGCTAGCTATGCAATACATAGTCTTTCAACATTAAATGATGAAGTTCACCCTGCATTTCCCAGTTTCATGCCGTGCACAGGGATATTGATCGTCTAAACATGGCAGGATCCTTGCACAATCTCTTCTATTCGCTTCCGGATGAAAAGAACAGCCATGGCAAGCCCTCTGATGTGGAAGACAACGAAAAGTGGCCATTGATATACTCAAACGATGCAGGGAGGAGATTTTTGGTCGAATCACAGAAGCTATGGAGGATTGCAGGGCCTGTCGTCTTCCTTCGTACAACCATGTATGGGATGAATGTTATTACTCAGGCATTCGCAGGGCACTTGGGCGACTTGGAATTGTTAAACATAATGTAACCTCAATAGTCTGACTATACACTGCCAGCTGTCTTGACCAGCTGTACTTTCTATTCTTGTTTAGCTTGAGCCTATTTAGCTCAGCTATTTCCTTTTACATTGTATCTTCTCAGATCTTCTAACAATATCTTCTTCATACATTCCAATATACTATTCCATTCTTTCTCTTTGCATTTCTCTTTACTTCACAATTTATCATGGTATTAGAGATTCAACAGTAAGCCTCTTCACACAGTCTGGAGAGCCACACGATCCTCACAGTGCAAAGCTTCAGGGATCTTGAGAGCATGCGACATAGACTCTTTCACAAGGATTGGAGAGCTGTCCGCCTTACTCTCGAAAGATCCTCGCAGGAAACTTCCATGAGGAAGCAGACCTCCATACACTCAAAGATCAGTGTAATAAGCTCACATGACGAAGTAGAGCGTACAACACTCGAAAGATTGAGGAAGAAGAGAAGCAGAAGAAGAAACAGTAAATATTCTTGCACTTCTTTCAAGAATCGTCAAAGATTGACGAAGAAGAGCTGCAGAATAGAAGAACGTTTAAAGAACTCTTGAAGAATTTGTTAGAATTCGTTAAAGATTCCTGTAGAAGGCAGAAACATTGAATATTTCACGGACATTTGTTCAAATTCGTGGAAAATTGTCAAAGAAAGAAGAAGCATTTAAAGAATTGCAAGAATTATTCAAATCTGTCAAATATTTTAGCAGTGAACAGAGAACTCGTGAAATTATTTCAATCTTTGAAATATTCACCAATTCTTTCTTCTGCAGGAGAAAATTTCGACAAATTTGACAAAGATCGCGTCAAACACGCAAGGAACAACCATTGGAGCCGTAAGATTCATCCTGAGGACGGATCCGAAGCGGGAAACAAGTTCAAAAGGGACGAGGAGAGCGCAGAAAAGGAAAAAGAGTTTTAGCTGTTAGATCTTGCGCACAGGACCGACAACCATTGAATCAATGAGACGGTGCACGAGCTTTAGTCCTCTGGAGAACCAAGGAGAAATTCTTGACTTGTGAAGTCGCGACATCATCTGGACCGTCCATTCTGGACCATTGGATCGAGAAAGATCTTGAGCCGTCGATCTTATCTCATCGCAAAATTGGGAATTGGGAGTTGGAAGAGAAAAGGTGATTGCACTCCAAAAACTTCGATACGCGATATCGCGAAATCCTGAAAAGATTACAGCCGTCCATCTCAGAGGACAGGTGGCAGCATATCAACGCATCGTCACATCGGCATTTCGGAGTTCGCAGTTTTTAAAGACCGACGCAACAAGAGTTCGAAACTCGCAAAATCGCGATTCCCGAAATTGTGATCAGATCTCAGCCGTCCATTTGACCGGACACGTGGTGGACATCGAGGAAACCATCGACGTTTCGGCATTTGGGGTTTCAAGTTGTCAGAGAAATTTGGCATCGCAAGTCGCGAAATCGCGAAACGACGCGGACTATCCATCTTGTGGGGACGCGTGGCGTAAATCCAAGGACTCAGGAAAAGTTCCAAAAAGGAACGGGCCATCGGCACATCGAGATTCGGCAAATCGCGAATCCTGAGAACAAGTGATCGGGTTTCTTTATGGTGAAAACCCCGTAAACGATCGGAGCCGTCCATTTTGAGGAGACACGTGGGTGATATCAAGAGAGCCCATTGGCATATTGGGATTCGGCATTTCGCGAATCCCGAGGACAAGAAACACGAGTACTTCAGAACTCCGAAGTCCGACATCCCGACAGGAGGTAAACTTCATTGTGGGGCCCAACTGACGTCATCTTGTCAAAACGAAGGATAGGGAATCTCTACGGTGAAATACCCGAAGTAGACTTTAGTCGTCCATTTGTTCAGGACACGTGGAGGCGATCAAAGTAATTGCGAAATTTCTTGAAAGGAAAGCGCCATCGGTAAATCGGATATCGAGGAATCGAGGAGTCAAAAGAACTCGTCATCAGAACTCGCGAAATCCCGATTCACGATATCCTGATAAGATCTGGACCGTCATATCACACAAGATCTAGATCATCGAATTGTCCAAACGCAATTTTTCGCATTTGGACGATTTGAAAGACAAAGAACGGGAAAAGCCCGTAGTGCTTTACCATCAGGGTGCGTGGTCACATTGCAAGGTGACATAGGCCAATTCAAGGCCGATAAGCTCTTTTCGGCCATCGACACGTCGACGTTTCGGCCATCGGAGGTAAATACGCACTTTCCCTCTATATTTTTTCTGCAATTTTTTTTTTGTATGGCGTCGTCTAGCAATTTAGGACCAACTCAGGGTCTGATTCTACTGGGAAAGAATTATGAGTTCTGGTCTCTTCGGATAAGATCATTCTTGCAAGCTCAAGAGTGTTGGGAACCAATGGATCTTGGATATGTGGAACCGGATCCATCCGCCCTCGCTGCCATGACAAATGCGCAGAGAATTGCTCAGGCAACACTGAGGAACAGAGAAAATAAAGCGAAATTCTGGATTCAAAATTCTGTGGATGACTCGATTTTCTCAAAAATTGCAGGCGCTAGTACTTCAAAACAAGCCTGGGACATCCTTAAATCTTCCTACCAAGGAAATGACAGGGTCAAATTAGTTAAACTGAAGACCTTGTGGACACAATTCAAGACTCTAAGGATGATAGAGTCTGAAACTGTAGATCAGTTCATGACCAGAGTCATGGGAATCGTGAACCAGATCAGACTGATTGGTGAAACCATCACTGATCAACGAATTGTTGAGAAAAATCTCAGAAGTCTACCCAAGAAATTCGAAATGGTTGTAACAACAATCCTTGAATCCAAGGATCTGTCAAGATTTTCAACAGATGAATTAATTGGCTCTCTGGTGACACATGAGACCAGACTGCATCTTACAGATGAGTCAATCTCCAATGCTTTCAAAACTCAATTCTCCTTCAGCAGAGGGAGAGGCAGA
>JZKD02S1664383.1:28493-45077 GCA_000966675.3 Picea glauca
TGCATTATTGTTCACAACGAGTCCAGCCATCAGAGACGCTGTTTCTAGAGTGGCAATTTTGCTGGGATTTACAGTCCTCCTCAACAGTGTTCAGCCAGTACTTTCAGGTAAAGCACTTGCTTTTCTCCGGGGATTTGCCAATCTTTCTTAAAATCTTCTAGTTTTATAATAAAAAAAATATGTTCTAGCCGTTACAAAACATCCTCTCACATATATATATATATACGAAAACCCTAAACCCGAATCATATTTTCTGTTAAATTCTAACACATGCTCAAAATGGAGGCCAATTAATGTGACATCATCCCTAACTTACGCTTGTAGCTTTTATATATATTTAAAGGGTAAGTTAATAACAATTTTTCTTCTTTTCAAAAAAAAAAAAAAAAAAAATGGCTTAAATTTGACCAGATTTTTAGTAGATTAAGTTTAGATGGATCAAAGTTTCATGCATTTCAAAACTTTATATTAGTGATTATCCCATTTTAAACCAACCTAGATGCTCAAAAAATAGATCAAACTTATAAATTAACAAAAAAAATTTAAAACAACACCACCATCTAAAATTTTTTTAGTTCACTCCATATATAAAACAAACGGAAACCGAATCATATTTTCTATTAAATTCTGACACAACCTAAATGGAGGCCAATTAATGTGACATCATCCTAGTTGAGGCTTGTAGCTTGCAATTAATTCAATAATAGATCCATATTGGGCATGAATCTCCTAAAATTTCATACATCCCAAGGTAATTTTTAAACTTTTTCATTTAGTTAATTCAAAGAGAACTTGACTTAGGGAACAATATTATTTAGTGAATTGAAATTATTTAATTCCACCTAAAGAGTATTGACCTTTCATTAATATATCTAGAGTTGGCATACATCTCCTAAAATTTCCTCATATGGCACGCTAACTATTAAATGACCTTTCATTAATATATCTACAGTTGGCATACATCTCCTAAAATTTCCTCATATCGCAGGCTAACTATTAAAACTTTTCATTCAGTTTATTCAAACACAATGTCACTTAGGGAAACGTTGAAAACAAAATGTTCAATACCATGAAAATCGAGCAAAACAACAATGCAGACATTATATGTGGTTGTATCACGTAACCAGATAAGAAGTATCCCTGAAGTGGAACTATCTTTGAGGTAGCTTATAGCAATGTAGCTTATAACAATGTGCACTTCTATATGCTTTTCTAATAATGAAGGCTCACTCACCACATGTTGGAAATATTAATTACAAGTCGTGAGCTTTGTGTTTACGCAGACTCTGTCTATCACGAAAAGTAGAAATGTTTAGTTTGTCAAACACGGAAGAGACGTTTACTCTATCAAACACTCACCACATGTTGGAAATATTAATTACAAGTCGTGAGCTTTGCGTTTATGCAGACTCTGTATGTCACAAAAAATAGAGACGTTTAGTTTGTCAAACACGGAAGAGATGTTTACTCTATCAAACACTCACCACATGTTGGAAATATTAATTACAAGTCGTGAGCGTTGCATTTACGCAGACTCTGTCTGTCACGAAAAGTAGAGACATTTAGTTTGTCAAACACGGAAGAGACGTTTACTCTATCAAACATGACAAGGAATAGTGTTAGCAGGAGTTTATTTAATGAGTTGATCTTTATCTTTCTTGAGCTTTATTATACAGATGAGAGTGAGTCAAAATTATTTGTCGTCTTAATTGTTTAAGTCAGTTTTACTTCTACACGAAGTCTTAGTTTTATCTATATAAGTGAGAGTCTTTAGGTAGTCGATATATACAGACACGGAGAGAAATAGTCGATAGAGAGAAGCAACAACAACTGTGAGAAGTCTGAGAAGTTTGAAAGCACAAGCTCTGTTTGTAAGTTTGCATAAGTTGTTGGACCAGAAGGTCGATATAGTTATTGTATTATCTATTAGCGTGCAATGACCAAGTTCTTAATATATATCAAATATTTTTTGTGTCGACATATTCATGAGTATTTGTGAGTTTTTTTTTGTCTAAGAGTTTATGTGCTGAGAGTAACATAGTTTCAAGAAATTATTCTGTTAAGTGTTATCATTATAATGCACAGTATATTGTGCAGTCTGGAAACTGCACGGTAAGTCCTGAGAGTTCAACAACGAAGAGTTTCACTGCGAGGTCTTTATAACTGCTCTGCATAGAGTTTATCTACGCATTGTAGATCCGAGATTTGGTGTCAGAGAAGGTTCTATCAGAGAAGGTTGATCAGAGCAGTTTTATCAGAGTAGGTTTCAAGAGCATCAACTCCGTTGAAAAAAAAAATCATGTCTTCTACTTCAAATCTACAACCTCCCTCGTTCACAGGAAAAAAATATGAGTTATGGTCATTAACCATGAAGGTGTTATTTTGGGTTCAAGATGTTTGGGAAATAATCGAGAATGGTTGTGGAACCAACACATCAGGAAACATATAATTCTCTCACACAAGCTGAGAAGGATGAGATGAAAGATCAAAGGAAGAAGGGTGGACAGGGAATGTTTTACATACATCAAGCCATGCATGAAAGCATACTCCCAAGAGCCGCATTAACAAATCAATCCAAGGAAGCATGGGACATGTTACAAACCTATTATCAAGGTATGGACAAAGTCAAGACTTCAAAACTACAAATTCTTAGAAGAGATTTCGAAACTCTTTGAATGAAAGTCTTAGATTTAGTCGATTCCTTTTATACCCATGTTATTTTCCTGATAAATCAGATTAAGCCTTGTGGAGAAACCATAGAGGATAGAAAGGTTGTTGAGAAGGTACATAGGAGTCTTCCTCATAAATTTGATACTCTTTTGTGACCTTAGAAGAAAACAAAGACCTAAGTCAGTTTAGTCTAGATGAGTTGCAAGCCTCCCTCATTAATCATGAACACATATTAAACATGTCAAACATGTCATTAGAAAATGAATTTTTTGCGCAGTCATCAATAAGCCATGGAATAGGAAGAGGGAGAGCTAACTCTAGAGGTAGAGGAAGAAATTTTGTAAGAGGTGGACGCAGTAGCAGTCTTGGAAACACTAGTGGAAGAATTCAAAATCCAAATAATAGTCAACCAAGTAATCAAAGAATTGTTAAATCAAATATTCAATGCCATTACTGTAAAAAGTATGGACAATATGCATATGAGTGCAAGAAGAGACAGTATAATCAGAACAAGCAAGATCAAGATCACTCACACAATGCAAACAGTGCCTCCATTTCTATGTTTATGGCGCACGCTGAAGCAATGCCTATAGTATCACCAGTTGGATGCAATGTTTCTCAAGCAAGTCCATGTGACACATGGTATCTAGATTCAGGCTACAATAATCACATGACAGGAAGCTTAGAAGTGTTTTCTAGTTTGGATAAGTTAGTCCAAACTAAAGTTACATTTAGAACAGATATCCAAGTCACTGTCTTAGGAAAAGGCAATATTAATATCTTAACTAAACAAGGAGAAAAAAAAGTTAATCTTGATGTATATTATGTTTTTGGTCTAAAGCATCATTTGATGAGCACATGACAACTACTACAGAAATGATACATAATCTACATGGATGATAATCACTGTGTGATTTTGAATAGATGTCCAAGCAATCAACTTATTGCAAGAATTCATATGACAAGAAACAAAATGTTTCCATTGACATTGAAGCCAACCTAGAAGAAAAATACAACGCAATATGTCCATGACATAAAAGATGCACAATGAGACACTGCATTCAAAGAAAAAAACAAAGAAGTAAGTGCGCACAGTTCCAAGGAAGGAAAAGGTAGTGTGCACGGTTTAAAAAAAAAATAAGGCAATGGCGTAGAGATGCAGACAACATTCCAATCTGAAGTACATAATGATTCATGGCTGTGGAATTTCATATTTGGACACTTGAACCTTGGAGGTATGAAGCTAATACATACAAAGGATATGGTGAAAGGTTTTCCATTAATTGAAAAACCAAAAAGAATATGTGAAGGATGTATCTTTGGAAAGCATCATAGAGAATAATTTCCAGTTGGAAAATCATATAGAGCAGAAGCTCCATTAGAAATTGTACATTCAAATATTTGTGGACCAATAGAAACACCATCCATAGGAGGAAATACACATTTTATTACAGTCATTGATGATTTTTCAAGAATGACATGGATTCATTTTCTAAAACACAAATCTGACGCATTAGGGTTTTTTCAACAGTTCAAATCACTTGTGGAGAAACCAAATTGTTATTACATCAAGGTTCTAAGAACTAAAGGAGGAGGTGAATATGTGTCAAGAGAGTTACAAAACTTTTTTAAAGTTCATGGAATCTACAAGCAATTGACTGCGCGGTATACAACACAACATAATGGTGTTGCATAAAGGAATAATTGAACCATCATGGAAATGGTTCGCAGTATGTTGGAAACCAAATATTTGTCAAATGAATATTGGGCTGAGGCAGTAGCAACTACAATATATATCATGAACATATGTCCGACAAAGAGTGTGAAATAAAGTTCCTCAAGAAGCCTGGACATGTATGAAGCATAGTGTGGCGCACTTAAAAGTTTTTGGTTGTGTCGCATACACACATGTTCCAGATGAGCTAAGAAATAAGCTATACAACAAAGGGCATAAATGTATAATTTCTGGGTACTCTGAAGATACAAAATTATACAAGCTATACGATCCTATTGCAAGAAAAGTCATAATCAATCGTGATGTTCAATTTGTGGAGAATAAATCATGGGATGGAAGCATAGAAAGGAAAGTTAAAGTTATTGATGCTATCGTGCATAATGATATGGAGGATAAAGTGGTTCAAACACCATGTATAATTCAGTGTGTAGTTCCTTCTACTCCTGGAATTGCGACACAAATCGCAACACAAACTACTCCAGTGACATCGACAGGTGCGTAGTCCACACCAAGAGCACAACAAACTTTAGCAAGTAGTCCAAGTAATTCTACATCTCTAGATCCAACATTAACAAGTCTATTACCAATAAAGAAAAGAAGTATGCACAATATATATAATGTGTCCACAACAAATTCATTTTCAATCTTTTATTTGTTTTCACAAATAGATGATCCATTAACTTTTAAAGAAGTTGTCAAGGATGATGTATGGGCACAAGCCATGGATGAAGAAATTATATGCATAGATAATAATTAGACATGGAAATTGGTAGATGTACTTGAAGAAAGGGATATGATAAGTGTCAACTGGATTTATAAAACCAAGCAAGATGCAAATGGTAATGTGCATAAACACAAGGAAATAATATTTGCAAGAGGTTTTTCACAACAACTTAGAATTGATTTCAATGAAACATTTTCCCGAGTTGCGCGCATGGACACAATCAGAACTATGTTAGCCATTGTTGCGCAGAACAAGTGGCATGTTTATCAAATGGATGTAAATTCATCATTTTTGAATGGACATTTAGAAGAATAATTATATGTGGAACACGCATGGACACAATCAGAACTATGTTAGCCATTGTTGCGCAGAACAAGTGGCATGTTTATCAAATGGATGTAAAGTCATCATTTTTGAATGGACATTTAGAAGAATAATTATATGTGGAACAAGCACAAGGCTATGAGGTTCCAGGACAATAAAACAAAGAGTACAAATTGAAGAAGGAACTATATGGGTTAAAGAAAGCTCCCAAAGCTTGGTACAATCACATAGATTCCTACCTTACTCAGAATGTATTTCAAAGAAGTGAATGTGAGCTAACACTGTAAATCAAAGAAAACAAACAAGGTAACATGATAATTTTTTGCCTATATGTAGATGATTTTATTTTTACAAGTGGTTTTGGCATAGAAGAATTTGAGTCAGCCATGAAGGATGAATTTAAAATCACTGATTTGGGGCTTATGAGATACTTTTTGGGTATTGAATTTCACCAGTACAAGTCTTGATACATTTATTTTACAATCTAAATATGCGCATGGAATTTTGAAAAGAGTCAACATGATAAATTCCAAAGCATCCCTAACACATGTCATAACAGGATTGAAGTTAAGCAAGGAAGATGAACGGTCCAAGGTGGATCCCACACTATTTAAGATGATGGTAGGTAACCTTATGTATATGACAACAACAAGACCTGCTATTATGTATGAAGTGAGCCTAATTTCAAGGTTCATGGAAACTCCAAAACAAACCCAGTAGAAGGCGGTAAAAATAATTTTGAGATATGTGAATGGAACAAAAGATTTTGGCATTATCTTCTCTACTACAGAAGAATTCATACTTATTGGATACACTGACAATGATTTTGGAGGTGGCAGAGATGACAAAAAAAGTACCTCTATGTACACATTTCATTTTGGAATAGGTATAGTGTCAGGGGAATCAAAGAAGCATCCCGTTATGACTCTTTCTTCAACAAAAGCTTAATATGTCGCAGCTACAAGCACAACTTGTCAAACTATTTGGATGAGAAGAATGATTAAAGATTTGTTATAGGAACAACATGAGCCAACTACAATATTTTGTGACAACAATTCCGCCATCATGTTATCAAAGAATCATGTGTTTCACAAGAAAACAAAGCACATTGATACAAGGTATCATTTTGTCAGAGAATTGGTGAATAACAAGGAAATTTGTTGAGAGTTTTGCAGGTCAAAAGAACAAGTCATAGATATATTTACAAAATCTTTGGCAAGGGATGCATTTAAAAAACCACATAGTTGTTTAGGAGTCGGCATAGTCACAGATGATTGACAGACAGTTCATGTCAATTCAAATTTTTGAAGTAAAATTTTTTGTTTTGTAAATCTCACCTACTTATAATTAAGGGGGAGTGTTAGAAATATTAATTACAATTTGTGAGCTTCACGCTTAGGCAGACTCTCTGTCTGTCATGGAAAGCGGAGACGTTTAGTTTGTCAGATAGGGAAATGAAGAGTGTTAGTAGGAGTTTATTTAATGATTCGATCTTTATCTTTCTCGAGCTCTGTTATGCAAATGAGAGTCAGTCGGAATTAATTATTGTTTGAATTATTTGAATCAGTTTTACTTCTACAGGAAGTCTTAGTTTTATCTACTGTAGGTAGTTGATATATACAAATACAGAGAGAAATAGTCGATACACAGAAGCAACAATAATTGTGAGGAGTCTCAAAAGTCTGAGAGCATAAGATCTGTTTGTAAGTGTGCAGAAGTTGTTGGAGCCGAAACTCGGCATAGTTATTGTATTTTGTATTAGCATGCAGCCCCCAAGTTCGTAATATATATCAAGTATTTTGTGTGTTTACATATTTATAAGTATTTATGATTTATGATTTTTGTTTTGTCTCAAATTTTATGCGTTGATAGTAGCACAATTTCAAGAAATTATTTGGTTAAGCGTTATCATAAAGCGATGAAAAGTTTATCTGCATGTTGTAAATCCGAGACTACAGATGTCGCTTGTAAGAGGAGGTACGTTTTCCCCTTTTTCCCAACAATGAAATTCAAGATAAAAATTAGAAGTATGAAAAAAGCATAAATATAACAGGAACTCCTCTAAAATGCATGAAGCATAGATCTGTTGGCAACCAATCCCACTAAATTTGGTTTATTGACATCATTGTCAAAGTACCTTAGGACCTGCTTTAAACACTGGTTAATGCCTCTTAAAGGCTAATGGTTGTAGCGTTCATTTGAATAAGAAAAGCTATTTTCTGGGGCCAAATATTTTTCACCCTAATTTACTTTTAATCTGTTATGTAGTCTTTTAAAACTAGAGCTTCATATATTTATGAAGATCCATGTTTGAAAGAAATTATTTTTTCTGATCTTAGTGATGGTCTAGAATAGAGAAGCTCTGTGTAAACCTTCAAAAGGTAATGAACATATTTTTATACATAAAGTGAAGAGTAACAATTTTGATGGTTTACCACAGTATTGATATAAATAATATATATTTGAGTAAAATATATTTGATAGCAAATTTGTTTAAATTCATCTTAAACTTTAATCTATCAAGTACTTAAAAAAATTTAATTTATTAAGTATAGTTTTATTTTATTATTTCACTTCCTATCAAATTTTATTATCAAATTTTATTTAGTGTAAACTTATTTTTATAATAATTTTTATTATTATTTTTAATAAGTGAACTTTATGTTTTTTTAAATGTATTGTTATTATCTAATCCTAACTCTACATCTCCCAATACTAAATTTTAGAGCACAGATGCAACAAGATACAAAGAAAACTGTGATATGAACATATTTAAGATTGACGTTGAATAGAAACCTAACTATGGTTGGGAATGAGAACCTCTCATAGTAGTTATTAACCATGGTTATAACAATAACAAATATTAAACCACTGCATTTTTGGCCAAGTGGGATCCAAACTCTTCGGACGTGTAGCTTTCAGTATTTTCAAGTACAGAAAAATAAGGTGTTCAGCGCTAACTCTGCATTTCTTACTTGAAATGAATTTCAGGGGTGGCGATTGGAATAGGATGGCAATCATACGTTGCATGGGTCAACATTGGGTGTTACTACGTCATTGGAATCCCGTTTGGCATGTTGCTCGGTTGGGTATTTAATTTAGGAGTCTTGGTGAGTAAACGTTCCTCTCATTTCTGTTTCAAGATTGAAGATAATGATCAATTCGAAACGTAAAGGAAATCAAGTGCTAGAGCTTCAATTTTATTACAACAATGTTGCTAATAACCTACCGAGTTTACATTGCAGGGGATCTGGACAGGAATGATATGTGGAACAGCAATGCAGACTCTTGCACTAACATATCTTACATATAGCTGCGATTGGGAAGGAGAGGTAAAATCCACTGAAATAGGAAAAGTTTCATATATCTTTACATCATCCAGTGTGGAGTGACTGATAGTGGTTATGTGCTAATTAATTTGCAGGTCGCTAAAGCTTTAGATCGTGTTAAAACAAGATCGTCTTCTTCGGACCAATCTGTTCATATTAGATTGGAGGAGGTACGGGAATGATACCCCATGTCAATTCAAGTTTAGACCTGTGAAATATAGGCAAGGGAACATTTGACATGTGTAGAATTTTACGTCATTTTGTTTGACAGTGGGAAGGAGAAGTGGAAGAAAATGAAGAGGAAGATGGCTTTCACAGAGAGAATCTTTCTTAAAAGGGTATATAATATCAATATTTTTGAAGTCCATGAACTGTTCATGATTTTGTGCCAATTGTCTTCGGCTCGAAATCTCATCAATAACGACCACAATTTCTTGAGGTCATAAACCCAAACCCAAGACAAATTAGAACCTGAGATAACAAGTGTAACGTATAAGTATCCAAAATATTATATAAGTGAACAGTTGAAGTTTGACAATGGTTACGTTATTCTTGACATTTCCATATGAAAAGGCTGGCTATCAATCACTGAAAATCTGCGTCTGCAAATAAATATTGAGAATGGTTATGTTATTTTTCATATTTCAATATGAGAAGGCTCCTTATCGATCACTGAAAATCTGCCTCTGCAGATAAATATAAGTTATTTTTTTCATTTCAATATGAAAAGGCTGGCTATCAATCTAAATCTGCGTCTGCATATAAATACAATTTGTGAAGAATTTGAAACTTCATTAATGAATATTTGATTGATGGTATGTTTTATTGATAATGTGTATAATTAATGATCTTTTAATTTAAAAACCTAATTTGATGGCTAGCAATAAAAGATGCTAGCATATTCTTTGTTGCCCTCTCAAATCAATGAATAAGATTCATTGTTCATAACTTCCTTGTCAAAATTATATATATATATATATATATATATATATATATATATATATACTAAATTAGGAAATCAATATATCCTTGAAATTATAAAACCTTGGTTAATGCAAATTATAAGGATCTTAATATTATTAATTATATTTTTTTTAATTGTAGATCCAGGTTTCTTCTAGCGTAGCCTAGGTCAAGACAAAAATAGATTAAAAATAGTAACCAATATTAATTTTTTTTTAATATATATTTGGAATATGCATAATAGACTCTATGGTGTTTAACATTGCATGTCGTGGATTTAAACCCTCATGTAGGTAGAATAATATATTTCCATGTAATAAAGATCAATATTAATAAGGCCTAGCAATAAGGAAGAATAAGTCCCATGTAAGAAGACCTAATAGAAGCTTTTGCTTCTAGAAGGATCTTCCTCTAGATGGTTCTTTTGATAGACATATTTAGTATAAATAGGACTAAAGGGTATGCGAACTTTTGTCTTTGATATTATTGTAATAGAGCTCTTCTCTGCTGGAGGTTGCCCCCTTGAAGAGCCAAGTGAACATTGCTCTCAGTAATCAAAGTGCTATTTCTGGTGTTATTTTGTTATCATTTTGGTATTATCGTGTTCATTGTTCTGGTTATATTGTTGTTCATCTGTCATTTCTAGCTATTTATTTCTGTTCTGCATACTTTTTATATCTGAAATATTACAAGTGGTATCGGAGCACCTTCCTCAATAGAAAATTGTGGGTTAATTTTTTTTCAGGGTAGAGACATATTCCGACGTCTTTAAGCTACACAGATATGTTGTTACACACATAAACCCGTGGTCGAGGATTCATATACGCAGGAAATGCAAGTGGTACTTAAGCGAAGATTTGTTGGCCACACTTGTAACCCTTGTTGGTACCCCTTCGAGTGGTAGCACATCATACAACACCTGTATATGGATCGGCCTAGATCTCCTGAAGCCCTCCATAGATAAACTGATCGGTCGCCTGACTGCTATAGTGACACTGAGAATAAAAATTGGGAAGATACTTTCTAGTACCTGGATAGTTGGGTAGTACGGCTAAGGGTACGGTCTAGCCTCCTTTGTTTGTTCCCTGAGATAATGGGTTGAGTACTATTATTGGACCCCACACGTATATCAGAGAGCTATAACACACGACAAACCCTTTTCTGTAGAACCCTTGAATACCTAACCCTTGGGAAGGAAAAAAAAACATAACATATAAGATCTATTATGGCGCAACTTTGTCTCCTGCATTCGAGTTGCTAAATTACTAAACATTTCTTTCTGTTAAGCATTTGAACATTTCATCATTGCAGTATTCTTCAGATCAGAGTATAACTCCATAGGAGTACCAAAAAAAAAAAGTTTGGATCCTACTGGCACCATTATTTTCTACCTATTCCGTTGGTTTTCTCTCTTCGCCTTGATCATAGTCATCCTATCATTTTTCAGGATTTTTTTTTTTTGTGGACCCAACCTCCTTCCAAAACCCTTATTTGGGTTTTACCCCATTGGATTCACCTCGCTGCCCTGATCGTTGTGATACACTTCACCCATAACCCATTCTTTGTGTGGTCCCACCCACCCCTTTTCGTGTTCCCTAGTCATCATGGCCCATACCCATCGCAAAGACCTGAAAGCTCACTTCAATACCTTCAACTCTAATTTCACAAAAACCCAACAAGAAGTGCGACAAATCAATGCCAATATTCTATCCATCAATCAAAACATGCATTCCTCCATCGTGGCTTCAGTCGCTACCTCAAACAAGGAACTCAGATAAGAGATCAAAGAAGACATTACTACCCAGATTGAATATGTTGCTACTACGATCTGCGCTAAGTTTCATATCTCTGCAGATCTTCCCTTATCTGACCCACATTTTCATACTGAAGGTGAAACTTCCTCTCATTCCCATAATTTTCAGTCCCATCACTTTCAACTTGACCTACATCTTCTGCGTGTGGATGTGACCAAATTTGATGGATCGAATCCCACTGGCTGGGTAACTCAAATGAAACATTATTTCTCTTTGTATGGAATTACAGATGAGTTGGCCAAACTCCGGTATGGTGTTCTCCATCTATATAAAAAACGTTGGCAATGGTCGCAATGGAGAAAAATTTCCCTCCAAGGTTATGTGGCTTAGACACACTTTGTGGAAGAACTTTATGAACGCTTTGACACTGACACCAACCATTTAGGTTGTTTGAAAAAGTTGAAACAATCTGGCATAGTGGAAGACTTTATAGCTTCTTTTGAGCGACTGGATTTTCGTATAAAGGGCATGTCTGATGCTTTTTTCTTAGAATGTTTTATCAGTGGCCTCAAGGATGATATTCGTGCTCATGTCCTCATGGATCGGCCTCAGATTTGGGTGGATTCTACTAAAAGAGGTAAGGAAGCACAATAGGTTGTTTCTTCTCAAAACCACAAACCCTCATTTATTCCTTGCACTAAACCAGTAACTCTCACTCCTCCTTCTACTCCACTCAAGATCCATAAATTGACCAGGGCCAAAATGGCTGAACACCAACTGAAAGTCCTTTGTTATAATTCTGATGACAAATATTTTCTGGGACACAAGTGTAAGGAACAAAATATTTTTATGGCCATCTCAAAGGATGTTTCAGAAGAGGATGTTGAGGCTCCCCTTGTGTCTGTGTCACCTGAACCCAAATATATAACCCCTCCCTCAGACCCTCCTGAAGTAGAACCGATCATTTCCCTAAATGCTCTCATTGGCTTCTCTGCTCTCCAAACCCTCAAGCTAATTGGTTACATCAAGTATAGGAAGGTCATCATTCTTGTTGATAGTGGAAGCCAAGAAACTAATTGTTATATCCGTGCAACCAATAATTTCCAAATCATGATTGCCAATGGTGGATCCATGAAATGTGGAGGGCATTTTGAAAATGTGTGTCTTCAAATTGGTGAATACCATCTGAAATCTCATATGTTTTCTATCGACATAGATGGTTGTGACATTGTGTTGGGTGCGGAATGGCTAAGGACTTTGGGTCCCATTCTCATGGATTTTAAGGAATTAACCATGCAATTCTACCAGGAGGGTGAACAATATAAGTTCCAAGGCATCATTGTCGGTTCCTCGGAGATCATTAGTTCCCATTGCATGGAAAAGATGCTCAAAAAATGTCATTCTAGCATTATTTCCCAACTCCATGCCATCCAAGCCACTGAGACACCCTCTATTCCACAGGACCTCCAATCCATCCTCTCTAAAAATCAAATGGTTTTTTCCACTCCCTATAGACTCCCTCCTTCCCATGGTGTTCATGATCATTCTATTCCCCTTTTCCTAGGAATCCTTCCTCCCAATATCCCTCCCTATTGTCACCCCTTTTCCCCAAAAAATGAAATTGAGAAAATGGTTCAAGAACTGCTCAAGGCAGGTGTTATCCACCCTATTACAAGCCCCTACTCTTCTCATGTGGTCATTTTCCTTAAGAAAAAAATTTCTTGGTGCATGTGCTCTCACTTTCGCGCCCTCAACAAACTCACCATTAAAGACAAATTTCTCATTGCTGTCATTGATGACCTCTTGGATGAATTGAGTGGCACCCAGTTCTTTACTAAACTTGATCTTCATTCTGGCTACCACCAGATCTGTATGAAAGAGGAAGACATTCCTACGACTGCCTTTATAAATCATGAGGGCCACTATGAGTTTTTGGTCATGCTTTTCGTCTTGTGTAATGATCCATCCACTTTCCAAAGCCTCATAAATCATGTCTTCCGTCTTTTTCTCCGTCATTTTGTGTTAGTTTTGTTTGATGATATCCTCATCTACAACAAAACTTTGAAAGACCATCTTGCTCATGTGGATCGAGTTCTCCATCTACTTTCTCAGCACCAAATTTTCCTCAAACAATCTAAATGTTCTTTTGGCACCTCATAAGTAGAGTACTTGGGTCATCTTGTTGGCAAGGACGACGTCATGGTGGATCCTAAAAAGATTGAAGCTATGCAAGATTGGCCTCACCCAAAGACTCTCAAAATCTTGTGGGGATTTCTAGGTTTAACAGGTTATTATCGCAAATTTGTTAAGAATTATGGAAATATTGTGGCACCTCTCATTGCACTCCTTAAAAAGAATTATTTCACTTGGATTCTAGCAGTTGCCCAAGATTTTCAAACCTTGAAGATGGCCATGTGCACCACTCCACTTTTGTCCCTTCCTGATTTCACAAGGACCTTTGTCCTGGAATGTGATGCTTCTGGGAAAGGAATTGGCACGGTCCTTATGCAAGAGGGTCGGCCTTTGGCCTTTACCAACAAACAACTGTCCGAGAGAAATTTGGGCAAATCAATCTATGAAAAGGAAATGTTGGCTATTATGCATGTCATTGATCTTTGACGGCCTTATCTATTGGGGAAACACTTCCAAGTTAAGACAAATCATCAAAGCCTCAAGTATTTTCTGGAACAACGCCTTTCCTCCCCTGAGCAACAAAAATGGGTGACTAAGCTCTTTGGATATGATTATGATATCATTTACAAAAAAGGAAAAGACAATGTGTTTGTTGATGCACTTTCCAGAAAATATGAAGATGAAGGGTCTCTTTTTTCTCTCTCTTTCATTGTACCAGATTGGCTCCAAGTTGTTCGCCAAGAATGGCTACACGATCCCAAAAATTTTCATCTGATACAACAATTGCAATCCAATTCTCCAGTTTCCCCAGGGTAATATTGGCTCAATGATGAGCTTCGATACAAAGCCCATTTGTATTTAAGTAAACAGTCAAAATTTCAATCCACGGTACTTTCTAAGCTTCATGCTACACCCACAACTAGACACTCTGAGTTTACCAAAAACTATGATTGGGTTAAATGTTCTTTTTTTTGGGAGGGTATGAATTAGGACATTCATAATTTTGTGGCTAAATGTGATGTGTGTCAATGCAACAAGGGTGAATTTACTATAAGATCTCCTGGCATACTACAACCGCTTCCGATTCCACCTGCTATTTGGCGGGATATATCTATGGATTTTATTGTCGACTTACCTAAAGAGGGAAATAAATCAGTCATCATGGTGGTGGTTGATTGTCTTTCCAAGTATGCTCATTTCTGTGCTCTTCAAGACCCATTTACAACATCTATTGTGGCTCAAATTTTCATGGATCGGATCTTCAAGCTTCATGGCATGCCACATTCTATTGTTTCTGATTGTGACCCAACTTTCACCAACAATTTTTGGCAAGAACTGTTCAAGCTACAAGGCACCCAATTGCATCTCAGCACAACGTATCATCCACAGAATGATGGTCAAACTGAGGTTGTCAACAAATGTTTGGAAACATATTTGAGTTTTTTTGCATCGGAAATTCGGAATCAATGGGCTCAATGGTTACCAATAGCTTAATGGTGGTGCAACACTTCGTACCATACAAATACACGCATGTCTCCTTTTGAAGCGGTATATGGACAAAAGCCATCTTCAATCCTCATATTTTATAGGTGTCTCGAAGGTCTAGGAGGTTGACCAAACTCTTACAATTCGAGAAGCTATTCTTCGTACCCTCAAAGAGAATTTGGTCATGGCCCAAAATCATATGAAACAACAAGCAGATCAAGGTCTCTTTGAACATCAATTTTCATAAGGGGATCAAGTGTTTCTTCGACTGCAACCTTACAAGAAAACTTCCCTCAAGGATGACCATTGTCAAAAACTAGCACCCAAATTTTATGGTGCTTATACCGCTCTCAAGCATGTGGGATAGGTGGCCTATCAGTTAGCTTTTCTCGGTCATTCTAAGATCCATCCTATTTTTCATGTTTCCTGCTTAAAGAAGGTGATTGGAACTAAGTGCCAAACTCAAACCAACCTTCCTGAGTTGGATGAAGAAAGATCCATTTGGCTACAACCACAAGAAGTTTTGGACCAGTGTGAGCATCGAATGTGTCAATGAACCATCAAGGAAGTTTTAGTCCAGTGGAAAGATACAACTCCAGCAAATACCACTGGGGAACCAACTACCATTCTGCAACAATTTCCCCATCTCAAGCCTTGAGGACAAGGTTGTTTTTAAGGGGGAGGAGATGTTAGGTACCTAACCCCTCATGTAGGTAGAATAATATATTTCCATGTAATAAAGGTCAATATTAATAAGGCCTAGCAATAAGTAATAATAAGTCCAATGTAAGAAGATCTAATAGAATATTTCGCTTCTAGAAGTATCTTCCTCTAGATGGTTCTTTTGATAGACATATTTAGTATAAATAGGAGTCGAGGGTATGGGAACTTTTGTCTTGGTTATTATTGTAATAGAGCTCTGCTCTCCTGGAGGTTTCCCCCTCAAAGAGGCAAGTAGACATTACTCTTGGCAATCAAAGTTTTATTTATGTTGTTATTTTGTTATCTTTTTGGTATTATCGTGGTGATTATTTTGGTTATAGTGTTATTCATTTGCCATTTCTAGCTATTTATTTTTGTTCTGCATACTTTTTATATCTCGAATATTACATTGCATTTGTATAAAAAGTAACTTAGAAAATAGAAAAATAAGGAAATATATAAAGTTATATTCATCAAAATTGAGGATTTTATGTATTTGCAGTCCAAACCACTAGGTTTGTCATCTCCAACCTAAATCTGAGGCAACCAACTCAGGAAACACATATGCCAGATTTATCACTTCCGCCTAAAAAAAAAATTGAAATCAAAATAATGAAAACACACTTTAGGAACGCGAATGCGTTCCTAAAGGGAATGCACATTTCTAAAGTGTTCACGCATTATTAGGAATACGAACACATTCACATTCCTATTAACACAATCTCTCTCTCTCTCTCTCTCTCTCTCTCTCTCTCTCTCTCTATT
>JZKD02S1664383.1:45279-93034 GCA_000966675.3 Picea glauca
CCTCTCTCTCTCTCTCTCTCTCTCTCTCTCTCTCTCTCTCCTTGTTTCTCTTATTTTCGATCTATATTCTCTAAGAAAGTCATATTAAACTTTTCACCATAATTTTTTTTCTGGGATGATTCAGATGACAAAAAATAGATTTTGTTTTGAAGACATATCAAGGTACCTTTGGTACTAATTTCAACTTCTAGGTCATTATACTTTCGAAGCTATAGCCTATGGAAGATAGGGTTTTTGATTCACCCTTAATTCAATTTTAAATGAGCCATCTTAATAGTTTTTCTATAACTTGTGATCGAGGATGATTCTGATAGTGAAACTTGGAATTTATTTACAAGACATCACAAGGCATTTGTGGTACACGTTTCAAGTTGTTAGTTGTGACTCTTTCAGAGATATATCCTATGGAAGATAGTCCTTTTGACTAGTCTTATTACCAATCTCAAACATGTGTTTCGAGTAAAATAGTAATATATTCTTCAAAGAGGATCCAAATTCAGTGAGACTCATTAAATTTGAAAGAGGAAAGTCTATATTATTTTTGGTACAATTTTTAGAGTTTGGTATTAAATATTGGACACATGGATTTTCATAGAAGTTTTTTTCTATAGAAACGATTGAAACTCAATTTTTTTTGAGAAAGTTACCATAGCTTTCAATTGGGAAATACAATTTTGGTTAGACCTATGGCATTGCATAGAAAGACACTTCAGAGAACTACAAGATGAAAATTTAGATTGATAAGGGACAAAATTTTAGAAATGCATCAGAAGGAAGGTCAACTAGCATGACAGACTCCAAGTCAAGGTTTCAAAGGTATGTTCACTTAAAACTATCATAAATTTTGATTGGGATGTCTGATTGAGTTCTTCTGAGAGTTCTTTTCACTTTGGTTTGTTGGTATGAAACTTGAGATTTCTTCTAATGGCTGAAAATTTGTTGTATGTTGCTTTATTGTCTGCAAATTTGGATGCTTTCCTTATGAATGTTGTCTCTTTGTATGTCTTTTTAAAATTTCTTCACTCAACTCTTCTCTACTGATCAACTTATTCATTTCTTTATATGGATCTTAGATTGGTGTTGATGTCTTTTTAAAATTTCTTCACTCAACTCTTCTCTACTGATCAACTTATTCATTTCTTTATATGGATCTTAGATTGGTGTTGATGTTGAATATGTATGATATGTGCTAACTAGAGGTTGAATAGGAGCTACATTATAGTTGAGGGAATACTTTGAATGTGAAAGACTGTTGGAGACATAAATGTTGATCCAAATTTGTTGTCTTGTTGGAAAAAATATGAATGGAAATGAGTTGTGGTGGATGGCAACAATACTGAATGAAAATATTTTTTAGAACAAGACATGAACATACTTCTACAAGAATATTTATAAAATGAACTACTGCAAGTTGTTGTTGATAGTACTACGAAACCAAATAGTCTTCAACCACTATCCAAATCCAAGGTACAATTCTTATCATTCAAATTAATGTGCTAATGTCGAGAATGAAAATAAATCATTGGATTGCCAACCATTAAGGTGTGTCATTAACCAATGTGATGCAACTCACCTTTAATGATAAAGAGCGCTAAAGCACCTTGTTGCATCTTGATAGGTACAAATAGATGTGTTGAATTCAATTCACCTACAAGATATATCAATCAAGAGACATTGATGGATTCCAATGAATGACAACAAGAAGACTTGCCATTGATGTATGCAAATCCCAAGGCACTATGAAACCTCTAACCTCGATCCCAGATGATATGTTGGAGTCGATGGGATGATATTTGCTAGAAGGAGGGCCTTAATGAATGCCCCATCCTCTAACATGAGAACAAAATTATTTGAAGAGTACAAGATGGAACCAACAACTAAATGCAAAACCTATTCTGAATTTTTCCTACCACGAATGTTGGTTTTCGAGCAAGATTCATGTCTAGTTGCATTAGTTACATGGTTTTCACAACTAGACTTATTTTTATATTTACTACTTTATTTATTCATTCATTACATTATCCTACTCTACTTTGAAAAATAAAACATTTTATCAAGTACATGAGTACTTCCAATGTAGCCATGTGTGTAACAGGATTACATATGTACTCACATTTTGGTTTGACAAATATACTTTGATAAGTACTAGAACATAAGAGACTAGCTTCCTTGATTAGGATGATAAGAAATGTTTAGGAATGGAGTGGTTCCCTAGTCTAATGGTTGTATGCAACCAAAGTTCAATGTAGTTAGGTTTCCCTTGTCTTGCTTGTTCATCAATACTTCTTTGTATGTCCTCCTTTGTCATTCCATGTAGATCTTGTACTATTTGTTGATTGGTATTTTGAATACTAAAAGGATACAAGGATAAGAATGCTAGAAATTCCTCAATCTCAATTTCTAATGTCCACTCTCCTTCATATGTTTTCCATGGTTGTTTGGCCTCTTCTAAAAATTGGCAAGGATGATCAAAGAAAAATTCTAATTCTTCTTCTTGATATTGCTTGCGGATCCTTTTCTCTTCTTTGACTCCTTGAGATGCATATATATTTTTTATTGTGGTCAAGATTTGTTCCTCTTGAGATATAGATATGGTTGCAATGGTTGTCATGATTTGAGATATCTCTTGGAGTATCATTTTATCCCTTGATCCAAAAGATCTTTATCATACTTCTTTTGCTAGTTGGCAGGTCATGTTGATCCAGTAGGATCCAAAATGCTTACATAGGTCTAGAAGGATCTAGAAATGATAAAAAAAAAATCATATCAAATTATTTTGGTAAGGAATTCATTATTTATAGGTTGGTGATATCTTTCCAACGATGCAAAAATCACCTCAAACAGAGTTATAGCCGGTCAAAGTTTTGGTCAATAGGGAAAAAAAATCCAAGTCAAGGTCACATGTGTCACCACTGGAAGGGTGACACATGGCATGATCATACAATGTTGATGTGGTAACACCACAGAGCACAACATGGAACATCGTACAACTGACCGAGGAGGTGACATGGCGATTGTACAATTTCAGTGGACCAGTTGTAAATTGACATGTGGCAATGATTTACACAAATGGACCAATGAGAAGATCCCACATGGAAATATCCCATTTTTCTTCTATGAATGAGTTTGTTTAAAATTATGGTTGAGAGTGTAGAGGATTGAACCTAGGTCTCGCATGATACCCCAAAAACCTTACAAATACACCAAACATATGTCACTTAACCTTTATGGTGTTAAATGTATTTAAGTTCCAAATAAGATTCGTTGACGAGGAAAAGGGATTGAGGCCACATCCCCCAATCCCATGGTTGTTATAACATATTGTAACCGTATGCTATATATTCGTGGGGTCATTAAAATTTATGCCATATATAATAATATATGCCATCGCATATATTAGCTCCATGTTATATATATATATATATATATATATATATATATAACCAAAGTTCGTGGGGATTGAATCCACGCCCTCTTCCATGTATGCCAACATTTCAGCCAGTGGGCCAAGGACACGTTTTGTTAAGGAGATCCAAAAATAAATATTTATTTTTTACCATAAAGTTCGGACAACAGTTAGGGTGTGTGCCCTATTTAACCAACACACACACCGAGATAGGGTACACACATATGACAAAAGAGTATTGATTTGGTCTCTACGTTTGTGTCGAAGGGTATCAAAACTTTGGGATTGAATCGTAATATGTGTCAATGGGTTCCGTAATAAAATTATATGAATTGTATACTCATTGTTCTCAGAATTTTGCAAGGAATTCGATGGTGCACTATGTTTGTGAGTTTGAGCAATGACTAAAAGGGTCATTGTTAAAAAAAAAAACAAAACAAAACAAAACAAAACAAAAAACAAAAAACAAAAAACAAAAACAAAAAAAACAAAAAAAAAATAAAAATTAAGTGCACCATATTTAAAGTGGATTTGGATAGATAAGTAAATTTACATGTATTATGAAATCAATCAAATGATCATTATTATTTTGAAGTCAAGTTGTATGATTATGTGTATTAAAGAATAAATAATGTCTAAGGATTTTTTGGATAAAGTTGGTATCCGAGGAGGTTTTGACAAAAAGTTTCTAGTGAATGCTTACAAGATATAGATTCAATCTTTGTAAAGGAAATGTTACAAGTTATAAGCCATAGATTCAAAGGATATTTCATAATCAAAATATGTCTTCCAAAGGAAAGGAAGGAGAAGATACTCCCATTAGACTTGAGGAATTTATTCCTACACTTCGATCAATGAGAGAAATAATCGATGATTTATATCGAAGAATTCACAAGACGGGTTACAAAGAATCTTCGGTAAAATATAAAGGAGGAAGTGAAGGTAGTGGACCTACAAAACCCTCTTCGCCATCGTCCTCATCATCATATACAAATGGAGCAACTGAATATTATTAACATAAGAAGAAGTTGACTAAGAAGTCTTCTCATTCTCATAATTTTCCTTCATTGAAATTAGATGTCAAGTTTGAATTGTCAATTTATGATTGAAAATTGAACGCAAAATGTTGGACAATTGGATCAAATAGATAGAAGTATATTGTAGGGTAAAAATATTATGGATTACACTGTAAAGAAACAATTAGCTACTCTTCAAATGGGCCACACAACCTTGATATGTTGGGAGAGTAACAAACAAGTTGATCTCATTCAATAGGGTAAAGTAATTTCTTCTTGGGATGAATTTACTGTTGCAATAAGAAAACAATTTTATCCATTAAATTATGTGGAAATTGCAATTATGGAATGACAACATCTAAGGCAAGAAAAAGGGAAAAATGTCCAAGTATATACATAGGAATTTAAGAAGAAACCATTATCCTTAGGAATTTTGGTATATACTCGAGAAAATATTCTAAAGTATATTGGTGGCATGCACTCTTATCTTCAACACACTATCTTGATGTTTAACCCTACTAACATTGATAAAGTTTCAGTACAAGCTACTCATCTAGAGGATAGTAAGGGGAAGCATGTGATTGAAGATAAAAAATCACACCAATTCAAGAAGAAATCAAAAGGAAAATGGAAGAGTAAGAAGTCAACTACAGTAAAGAAAGATGAAGAGAAACCTACATGTTCTCACTACAAAATAAAATGACATGAGGAAGCATAGTGTGAGAAGATACATCCAAAATTATGACCAAAGAAGTTCCAGGATAAGGGAAAACAAAATCCTGATGCATCAGTTCAAAATGATGTAGCATCATATTCAGGAGATAAATCTAAGATCATGGCAACATGAAGCAACGCTATATCTACTATAAAATCTAATTCTTCAGTTCAATATGCTAAATTGGAAAGTTTTCTTGATCAAAAGAAAAGAAGCGAGTTTTTTCATCTCAGGGTTATAGTAAAGCATAAAAAGATAGATATGTTGTTTGACAATGGATTTGAAGTTAACTTAATATCTAGAGAAATTGTTAAGAAGTTGGGTTTAAAGACAAAAACTCATAGAAAACCATATCCATTAGGTTAGGTGTGTGATGATGCTAAGTTACAAGTGACAAAGTAGTGTAAGATAAATTTTGCAATTACGACTATTGTTATTTGATGAGGTTGAGTTAGATGTTGTGCCTCTTTACATTTGTGGCGTTGTCTTGCATAGTCCATATTTATTTGACATAAAAGCTATATTTTATCATGACGAGAACAAATATCATCTTTAAAGGATGGGATTGAATTCATTTTCAGAGCTCATCGTATCAAAACTAATGTTTCTTTAGTGAGCACAAGGAAAATGAAGATACTCGTGAGTGCAAGTAAATATTTTGTTCTCATGATAGTGAAACAAAAATAAGAAGATATATCTAATTATTTATCAGGTTTTGATCTAGATCATAAAAAAGAGTTGGTCAAAATCATATCTAACCATGATGAGTTATTTTACGAACCTACAGGGTTGACTCCCAAGAGGGATGAGCCTCCTATGATTATGGATGAATATGAAATTATTCATGTTACGAAAGTTGATGATTTTTCTCCAGAGTACTTACATGATCTACAAGAACATGTTATTCTTGACATAAGAATCGTGAATTCACAATGAGGTGATGTGGAATATATTTGATCTTTTATTAAATGAGTAAAACCAAGTAAATAAAAGTGGATCGAGATTGGAAAGGTGAAGTATATTTACCCTCACACAGTTGTTGAGTAATAAAAAAATTTGGTGGTTCAAAAGACTTCCAATGGGGAGGAACAATCCAGGATGATCTAGAATGCTCATAGAGGTCCAGGAGGATCTAGAAATGCTCAAAATTTCATCTTCTAAAATTCTCTCTAAAATTATGTCATTGCATAGAGCTCGGAGATTGATTTCTATTAGCACAAAAATTTCCTCAAAAAGAGTTCGTATGCAAAAGTTATAGCCGGTCAAAGTTTTGGTCAACAAGGGAAAAAAGTAAAAGTCAAGGTGACATGTGTCACCACTGGAAAGGTGAAATGTGGCATGACCGTACATACTATATAATGTTTACGTGGAAATACCATAGAGTTCCATGTATCACATCGTACAATTGAATCAGTAGGTCATATGGCAATCGTACAGTTTCAATGGACCAATTGTAAATTGACATGTGGCAACCTCTCATTGTTCTTCTATGGACGAGGTCATTTAAAATTATGGTTGAGATCCCATAGGATTGAACCCCGTAGTTGGGTCTCTCGCATGATACCTCAACAACCTTACCATTACACCAAACATATGTCACTTAACCATATATAGTGTTAAATGTATTTAAGTTTCAAAGCAGATCCATTGGCGGTGGAAAAGGGATCTAGGGCATAGCCAGGGTCATTAAAGTTTATTCCATATATAATAATATATGTCACCGCATTACAACAAAACACCCATGGGGGAGAGGTTCACAGGGATTGAACCCGTGACCTCCTCCATGTATGCCAATGTTTTGGCCATTGTGCCAAGGGACCCTTTTGTTAAGGACCTCCAATGATAAATATTTAATGTTTACCATAAAGTTTGGACAACAGTTAAGGCCCATGCCCTATTTAACCATCACGTGGATTGAGACAGGGTACACACATATGACACAAAGTACGGATTTGGTCTCGAAGTTCATGTCAAATGGTATCAATACTTTGGGATTGCACCATAATGCATGTCAAGGGGTTCCTTAACAAACTTATATTAATTTTATGCTCATTTTTCTCATAATTTCACAAGGAATTCGATGGTCCACTATGTTTCTCAGTTTGAGCAACGAGTAAAAAGGTAATTGTAAAAACACGAGCACTTGAGCATTAATAAATCAGTCTCATTTGGAAGCAGACTCATAGACGTATCCCAAATTGAGTGAACTCCGTTAACAAACTTGTGTATGTGGCATATTATTGTTGTTCTATTTCACTCAATTATGTTGCAAGTTATTTGTCTTTAAAGTGGATTTGGATAGATAAGTAAATTCACATGTATTATGAAATTAGTCAAATGATCATTATTATTTTGAAATCAAGCTAGATTATTATGTGTATTAAAGAATAAATAAAATTTAAGTATTTTTTAGATCATCTTTCTTGCACAGGGGTTAGTGTACAAGGGGGATCTTACAACTCCAAAAGAAAATTTTATGTTTTAAATAAATAAACAAAATTGGCTAAAAGAAAAAAAATTCAAAGAAAAAAATCATCATGCACTCGGACACTCTCATGCTACTAAGACCCTGTTGTCACCAAGTTATTTGTTGACATGACTTAGCTTCTTCAATTCCATGAATAAGAAAAACTTGCATAGTAGGAAACACACTCATTTGTGGAAAATGAAACACACTTGCATGAAAGGAAACACTGAGGCTTTGGAGAAGCTCAGTAAAGTGAATGTACATGTTCTTACCTCTCGTCTTATCACTTGTTCTCCCCCACGTTTTAATTGTAACTAAATTACACACAAAACAAAAAACTTGTGAAAATGACATGCATATGCTCTAATCACTTTAGCATCTGCCCGACAATGGTGCGAAAATGTTGGGGAACTTATTTTCATAAGTTTTAAACGTTAATTATAAATCTGGGGGCGTAATCTATGAGATGTAGGAACTGTATGTGCAGGACCAAAGCCTATTTCGACAAACTAAGAATTAATTTTACTTGAACTAATTACAATGTCAAATGAAATTCTAAACTATGAAAATAACATAATGGAACTATTCTTATCCAATCTAGGTTGCCATATCTTACAAAGGTGAAAAATCTGGTTGTGAGATATCACGCCTCAAATGGCTCACACAATGATACTCTCTATACTTGTGGAAACCGATGATTAAAAAAGAATATTCATCACAATTTCATTAACTTAAATGAAATAGAAAGATTCTAAGATAAATTATTCCAATCTAAGGTTCACAACTTCAATGGTAAACAAATACGTTGTGAAGTGTATTCACCTCAACAAGTAGGGGTTCTTTGTAACAAGAGTCTACTGACTGTGAAGTTTCAAAAGGATATTTATGCATCTAAGAAAGAAAAGAAAAATATTTAAAATGCTAAATTCCTTCAATATAATTATCATAGTTTCACTGGTTGAAAATCATATTGTAGAGTGAATTTTCCTCCACAGGTGATGAGCTATAGTTATCATAGTTTTAGTAGTGGAAATGCTAATTGCAAAGTGTAAAGTTATTTACAACAATTTACTCATATAATTGTGAATTTTAAATGACCCGACAACAGGTGGCTCTCTGTAATAGTACCATGTTTAACTGTTTAACAATTTACTCATATAAATGTTGTCCGAACTTAATAAATTATAATGATAGAATCCTATTGGTTGTAAAATAGGCTATAGTGTTTCCACAAGACTCAATGGTCCAAGGAAGCTTCTAGAAATACTATGAGAAACCCCTTTTTAAGTTTTCAATGAAGGATATGATTGATTCTTGGCTCTATAATAGCAAGATGAAAAGTCTTAAATGAAATCCAAGCATTACAATATTAAAATCTGATCTAGAAATGAAATGATAAAAGAGAATTCTATAAAATAAAGAAATTGCAAAATAGAAACTCACACAATACTTTACGTTGCTTCCACATTAACCAAACATGTAGGTCGTCTAAGGTGGCACATGTACAGAGAGACTAAAAACCGAAAGAACTCATATCACTTTTTTAATCAAAAAGATGTTACAGTTTGTAATTCAAAGGTTTTCTATGTATAGATTCTGATCCATTTACAATGCTTCTTTGATGCCTTTATACAAGATGGAATATAACAACCAAGGCATAATTTTCTCCCCAGGAGTGATGACACATCAAGCAACCTTCCATTTCAGCTAGGTCAAGCTCAAAATGAGTGATTTCTTCCATGATTTGATGGGTAGTTTGAATACATGTTAAAAATTGGTTGCACATAAAATATGGGTTTTGTATATTTAGGAAAACCTCCAAATCTCACAAATCGCACATTTTCTATAATATCATCCCTCGAGATACTCAAATTGGCTCATTCTACACAAAACCCATGTTTTACTTTTTCAAGATTTGTCCTAATCACCTCAGAAATCACCTCAGAAGTTATCATACTATTGTAACAACGTGATTTTTTTTTTTCTGAGTGGCAGAGTTGACCGCGCATTGACTGGGAATTTGTGAGTTGAGTTTCTTGGTTCCAAAGGGAAGCCATGAAGATGTTGATCATCCTCCATGTGTCAATTTTCCCCGGATCATGTTGGAAACATGCTAATCACAAAGCAATTACAGGAAATTAATTTTTCTCATAATGAGAGTTAAAAGATCAAAAGATTTAATATTTTTGTTTGTTGAATAGAAAATCAAAAATAAACTAAAGATTTCTTCAAAATCTCTTATTAAACCTTTACTAAATAGAAATGGGTACAAAAAATAACAAAAATGGAGAAGAATAAGTTGAAAATAAAATTGTGCATGGTGGGTTTTTATGACAAAGTATGAACCCAACAACTATTTGTGGATAATAGATATATTGGTGATGCACTAAAGAATAGAAGATAAAGGCACCAAATAATACTATGCTTTTCTTATGGAATTGATTAAAGAACAAGGTACCGAATTGGGAGGTAGGGATTGTTTAAGTTATCCTACATTATATATGTAGGAGTGATAATGAAGACATTACACATATTGTTATTCATTGCTCATATGTTTTGCAATTATGGAAAGATGTGGAATAGGTAATAGGGTTTGTATGGAATGGTCTTTCACTCGAGAAGTGTTTAAAACAATGGTTTAAAAGAAAGAGATGGAAATAATTTAGAACCCTTCCATACCTTATCCTTTGTAGAATTTCGCTAACACATAACGCACAACTATTTCATCACTATCGTATCCATACTTTCCAAGTCTATTCACAAGATTATGCTTTATTCCAAAGTTATATAATGGAGATAAAAGAAAGTCCATCAAGGCAAGTGAGTGACTTTCTAATAAAAAAAAAAATCCAATCCCAAGATTTATTTGGTGGGGCTTATTGAGGCCCATATGACTTTAGAAAATTGGGGGCAATCCATTTCATTTATTTAGAGACTCTTTATAATGTTTAAGGCATGTTTAGGTAAAGCATTGAATAATTTTGCATAATTGATTGCCTTAAAGATGCTTGCTTAAGATTGGTACGAATAAAGTGGTTAACCAATTAAAAGTTTTTAGTGATTCCTCTGTAGTCATTAATTGGATGAAATATTAATGTTTTCATAAATCCATTAGTAGACTAATTGAACGAGGCTTCAACACGATTTGAACAACCGTCTTTCATACATGTTTATCGAGATCTAAAAACTATGGCAGATAACCTCTCACACGATGTTCTCGAAGAGACTCTCGAATGTGCCTTAACTATGTCACGATAGCCTAGTTAATTTTATTTTTCTTTCTTCTTATCATAGTTTAGATTTTTAATTGGCTATAATATATTTTAGAGACAATATGTAAACTCTTAATTGATAAATTATATTTTATTTTTCTTTGTTCTCATAGTTTAGATTTTTAATTTGCTATGATATATTTTAGAGACAATTTTAGATTTTTAATTTGCTATGATATATTTTAGAGACAATATGTAAACTCTTAATTGATAAATTATAAAGCGCTGTTATGGGAACAATTTTGGGATTCGCCACTTATATATCTTTACTATATATTTAGGTGGCTATAAAGTTTTCCAAAATAGTTGTAAAATATAAAATATGGATTTATAAAAGGATTTTTCTGAATGTGAATGTGTTTTTGAGAAATGCAGATGTAATTATATATATAGTTGAGATATTAAATTAACAAGTTATTGCAAAAGTTTTAGTTATTTAAAAACATTGATTTAGGAATTCTTAAATGAGCAAGCTATCCCAAAAGCTTCAACTTTTTATAAAATTTGGTTTATTCCTATAAACGAGGAAAAGTGTCCAATAAACTTTACCAAGCTCTATTCCAATTAAATATATATAAACACTTTTTTATCTATTTTTCACATCAAGAATATATTTTTATTTTAAAAAATATTAAAAATAAAAAAAATTTATAAAAAAATTATACACCAAACATTAAAATTGAAATTATTAATATATAAAAGAGATTTATATAATAAAATTAACAATAATCAACCTTGTTTAATAATATAGATCTATAGTTTTAATTATTACAAAGTTACTTACACCACATTAAATCTTCTTAATAGAAATTCAAAATATAAAGCATTGAATATTATCTATATCAACTAACACCAAGATGGATGATTTTGTCGACTTATTTAGGTCAAATAAGAAAGGAAACTTGGCCTTGGTCAAGCTCTTTCTTTTTCGTTTCTAAGACAACTTGCCAACAATTCCCTACCGTTACTAATTGTGTGCAATAGATGATTATTGTGGTTAGTTTTGGAAATAGCTTTGTTATTTCCATTGACGATATTAATAGGGATATTGTAGAAATCGAAAAGCTATTGTTACGGATAGACCAAAAGGATAATAATAAATAAGAATTTGGGACACTTGGGATCCTTTTTGGAATTGTCGTGGCTTTCCATGGCACAAAGGTCCTATGATAAGTTGGATCCTGAGTGATATTGATATAATTTGTCTAGTTGAAACTTGGGATCATGAAGAGTCTAAAGTCCCTAACATAGAAGGATTTGTCTTGTGGTCTGCATGAAACAAAAAATCACATCATAGAGGGATATGAGGCATAGCCCGTTATATTAGATAGTGCATTTCTCCTCACATTCAACTTCTTAAGATCTATTGTTCCTAAGCTTATACTTTAAGGCTCTAAAGTATACAGTCAAGGCATCTGAAAAGATAGAGGAAGTTGAGGATAGAAAAAATCAATGATAAAAAGGTGAGGACTATAGTTGGTTTCTCAACTGTCTCTGTCGAAATTCTAAGTTTTCCTGAATACTGATATCTCTTTCAATTGCTGCCCATGAACATTCTTACTCAACTTGGTTATTTTTTGTTTGCAAGATAGTGTTAACTAAATTTAGAGCGATGCTAGTTTTATCTGAAAGACTAGGTTCGATGTTAGGCTGCCTTGAAACTGGTACTATCATGAAGGATAAAGGTAAAGGAGATACAATTCCGTGTTTTCTTTTTAGGCTTCATTATCTCTATTTCACAATGTAAAGAGAATGATTTTAAAACACGAATTAATAAGATGACTAAATTAAAGGTCGTTTCTTGTATCTGAGTTAAATTTAAAGGAAATGAAACATGCATGATATGAGGAAAAGCATAAAGCTATTAACAAGGTGAGGCATCAATTGAAGAGGAATCTCACGCTGTAACAGAAGACTATGAAAATAAGAAAAATATTAATGAAGCATATGATATTGAAATCTAAACATTCAAAGGTCTTTTATTTACTGATAACCGATACAGAGGAAAAACTGTAAATGAATTAAATAAAAATAATAAAAATTTCCACAGTAGAGGTTGTACTAAATTGTAGCCAAGCATTCATCAATTATATATATGAAAGAAAGATGAAAAGACAAGGGAACACATAACTTAGACTTGACAAAATATGGAATCTTTAATCTGCATTTGTATTAATTCAATGTCCTTGAAAAGTACTTCGTCCCAATGCCTTTGTAGAGAAAAAATATCGTTTTCAGTCTTCTCTCCTTGTATTTATACAAGGTCATCAATACTTCATGGTTAGCAATCTCCTAAATTTTTGGAGAAAAATAGTTACAAAACTACAACCTTAACCGTTGCATGATTAACCTTTGTTTGTCTATCTTTTCAAAAGTATAAGCTTTCAAATGATACTTCACTGTTTAGTTGAAGTCTTTCCCTCCTTTGATCCTACACATTCAATACATTTCTCCAGAAAATAAACAAAATTTCTAGGAGGTGTCGAAAGATCCTTAGCTTCAAACAGATAAAACTTTCTTTGGATCTTTGGAAACTGGTCTTCAAAACCTTTATCGACAAACCTGATCACTTGCAACTTTAAATTGGGATGTACCATCCATCTATCTATTAGGTTGGCATCGATTTCTTTCAACTGTGAAATTTCGGCCTGAATCTCCTTCAAGCTCTCTTTGCAGTTAAATTGTTGTTTCACGATGTTTATCTGCCCCACTGGCTCAGAGAAATCGTTTATTTCAATACCTAACACTTGCTTATCCAAAGAATCGAAGATTCCCTCACAGTTGTCTTTGATTTCTTTGACTATCTTCTTATTTTCAGATATGTTTGTTTCCCATACCTTGAGCATGATGTCTCCTCTTATCTGTTTTGTGACAAAAAGCTTTAGATTTCTCGACACCTCTCTATTTCCTAAACATGCAACTAATTTCTTGAAGGTATTCCTTGCTGCTTTAGCTTCCTTTTCATGTAAAATAATATTATCAAGGGATTTACTTACCTCTTGAAAGTAATTCTGGATGATCTCTATTTTGGAGATCAATTTCTGATGCTCGACTTATATCTTTGTATGTGCTTCCAGCGAGAGGGTCTGGAAAGCCTTCAAGTATACAACCCGACCTTCTGTCAAATTTAACTTAGCCTATAGCTTCTTTACAAGCTCCTTTTGTTGAGTAACATGCACCTGACTTGCTTGTATCTTCTGGTTCATTTCATCTAGGGTTGATTTGAGTGATTGAGTTTCTTTCCTTTCAACAACTCTGGCCTGTTCCAAGATTTTATTCACCTCTTCTCTAATGGTTTTCTCAGCATTCTTTAATTGGTCTTGCAATTGAGCTATTGTGTGGTTACTCTTCTTTATCCTTGTTCTCATGTTTTCCATAGTAAAAAGGTTTGTTGTTTCCATCACTCCCATGGAGCCTGCTACCTCTGTAGTGAAATCCTCTTCTTCTAAATTCTGGCCATCTACCAAGACCCTATGCTTATTCACCATACCCCCCTCTCTCATATACATCTCTTTTTTAGAACAACCTTCCTATTTTTGCTGAAAAAATAATGAGAAGGAGGGATCTCATCTCTAGAGATAGGGGTGATATCACTAACATATATGGCTCCCATCTGTGGGAGTCCAAAGGCAGACTGTAAAGGGGTTAAGGAAGCTATGGGACTTCCTAGCTCCGTAGATCTTCTTTCTCCTATGGCCTTAGGTATATTGAAATCAACAACAGATGATGAAGGGGGAGTGGACTTACTGGACTCGGGAGGTGTCCCATACCTCCTCTTTGTTTTCGTCTCTGGATTTTCTATTTGTAAGGCCTCTTCATTTTTCAAAGACCTTTCAATCTCCTGTGGAATTTCCTTGGGGTTGACTTTATCTTGTGCTTCTTGTCCGAAGCCTGGAGGAGTATCCTCTTATTCCTGAGGAAGGGTGATTGCTTCTCCTTGTAGTACTTTGGGCAGACCACTCCGTCTATGCTTCTGGAAGGTCTAAAAACTAGCTTGAAAGTAAGATGACAGTGTCTGTACCCTCTCTAAGACCTCCTCATAGGTGTTATTCCCTTTGAACATGTCATCACAAGGGGACTTCTCATGTTCATAAGCCTTCATATTATAGTGGGCCATGTGATTTCCCACTAACTCCTAAGGGTCGTGTTTGTTGTGTTCGAGGTCTACCAAATTAACCTCCTCCAGTGTTGTCGCTTCAACTTTGGAATGACCCAAGTTGAGTAGTGAAAATTTCCCAATATGAATGGGAAAAACCGACCAAGACTTCTTTTGAGCCATCTTTCATTCTATCCCAATTCCACCTATTACTATTTGATGAGCTACCTCCCTGCACACCAGTCTGTCAGGGAGGAATTTTGGGAGTGCATGTGAGGGATTGAACATCCAAAAAATATGATGTAGGAGAAATTATCCTCTATAAACCAGTCAACAACAACCCCAAGGTTTCCTATGACCAACTCTGAAATGTGGGGAGGTGCACAGCCGTAAAACATCTGATGTAGTGGTATCACCATCAAATGACAGATTTCATAGAATGAGTCCTTAGCGTTTTCTTCCCAAATTTTAGAATGATATTCATAAATAGGTTCCGGGTAAGTCAGATTCCAACTCCAATTCATCAAAGGGAAAGGATTTGTGAACCATATAGCATCCATGATGTATGCAGACATATAAAAGGCAGTACTGGTTAGCCTTTGGATCTTTCAGTATGATATTCCATGACCTCCTTCGCTATGTTATCGGATAAAATCTTATTCCAATTGAAGTTGTAACCTTCTGCTACCTCATGCAAAAGAGGTACCCATTCTGCAGGGAAATGGGTAGGACTTTTCCTCCTGAAAAGTCTACATAACATCATCGCCACATAGACCATATACTCATTTAATGAGGTTGTGGCGTAAATACCATGGGTATCGGCCCTGAATTTTTTTGTGTGTCTCCACCAGTATTTGATTATGCTAGGATACATTTGGTCTGTCTCAAAACATTCTTTCCTTTGAAACTCACTCACAAAATATTTATTATAAATATACTTGGGACTGGGAGACAGTTTATACATTACTTGTATATGTTTTGGTTTGAAAGAGCCAATGATGACCCCTCGAATGTCCTGAATGCTTCTCGTTTGCATGTCTATTCTCTCTAAGGCCCAACTGATCATGTCATTATAAGTCATGAGTCACGGCCGTGTAGCTACTTTGTGAAGCTCAGAATCCACTATGTTTTGGAGTTTGTTGTTAGCAACATGAGGGAAATTCTTAATTTCATAATCCAGAGTTTCGAAAATTTTCCTCCAGGATTTGATGATATCGATGGCATGTGGTATTGTATCAGATACAACGTCTCCATCTGGACTCGAGATTTCTGTGACTTCTTCACTTTTCTTGGGTTCCTTCTTAGGTTCCATGATGTTTGTACTGGACCAGAAACCTGTTTACAGAGGAAAAATGTATAAAACTGGATAAATGCGACTTGCTACAGATGTAAAGGATAAGAATGAAGTTTGAAACACGAGACCTTTATTAACCCTTAATTTGTGTTATAACAAGCGTACTGACACATGCGATGAAAAATTAATGCTTTAATGGAAAGATATGCCTGGAGATATGCTTTCACATAAAAAATATCTCCATTTATTTGTTATTAATACTGTCATATATCGGCGATTTCAAAACTGGATTTTCGAAAATTTCTACCTTCCTCAATTCCCGAAATGCAAAAGGCAACTTAGTTATCACTAATCCTGTTTTGAAAACAACTTAACCTTAATCTTAGACTTTGTTTAAAGAAAATGCGATTTCACATTTCGGAACTTCAGGGATCTTGTTGTCAAAATGATATGTCATAAGAAAACCCTAGATCACGAAATTGCGATGGGATTAGTGAGGCACTAATAATTCGTATTAAATCTTTCATTAATCAAAATTAGTGATTAATTATTTTTTACTTTTCGGAAAATTGAGGATCGGGAGTTTGAAGGTTAAGAGTTTGAAAACAATTTAGTAGAAAGAGACCTGAATAGTGAAAGATTAAGGGAAAGATGATTTCATTTAGGAGTTTAATTAATTATGGATTCAAGAGTACCTTGTGGAAAGCGGTGGAAAATGTAACATTTGTTTTGTCCCCCTCTTTTTATTTTTATTTTTTAATATGTTAAACAGTTTCGATATTTCGGCATTGGGAAATTGTGATGGTTGAAGATCATACCTCAAGAAAAACTTAATATCGAAACCTGAAAAGGAATGAACGACTCTGACTCCCTTTTTTGGACTAAGGGCGACTCCATGACTTAGGAAAAGATGAAGCTTCGGTTTTAAAGTGTAGAAAAATTTAATCTTTGTGTCAACATTAGGCTCCATCTAGGGATCTTGTCTCCTTGTGGGATGAAAAGAACATGTAGACCAAGTGCCTTCATTGGGTAATGGATTCAATGATTCGTCTCTGTGAAACATATTAGGAGAAAACCCGAACAAGATTAGGATCTCAACATTAACCTTGAAAACTCTTCCAAAACAAAAAAATTTGACTATCTCGAGCCAATTTTTCAATAGATTTCTTCTCCTGAAACTGACCTCAAATCTGTGTAAGATAATCAAAATCAAATCAACCATCCTATCAGGTTTCATGTGATTCCATTTGCATCAAGGTAAGTATTTGCGCTGTGTCCGGTAAGGAGATCCCAGAAACCTATGATGAAAATCCAGCCGAAAAGAAAAGAAATTACCAGAGCATTTTGTAACTCATGCATAACATCTTTTATCATATATGAGGATATTGCTTCACTTCCAGCGAGCCCATTTAGTACCCTGGTGAAGTTATCCGACTTCCCACATTGAATTTCCTTTCACCACTTCATTGTTTCCAAGCATTTAAATGGTGAGATGAGGGCAATCAATATAATGAATTTTCTTTATTCATCTCTTTGAACTATATGGAGGCAATCGATATTGAATTTCATTTCTTCATATCTTTGAACTAGATGGGGGAAATCAATATTGAATTTCCTTTCACCATCTGTTTGTATTCAATTTTTTTTTTTTGAAGTTGGGGCAATCAATGAGTATACAATACACTCGGGAAGATATCTGTTTGAAAAAAAAAACTTTTTTATTTTATTTGTTTTAATGACAAAGTCTGTCAACTCATTTAAATAGCTCCGAGTTAATCTTCTCACCTACCTTCACAAATCACGGGCTTCAGGGAACTTCTTAAGGGAAACCTTTTGACATCTAGTCTAGGGAAATTCCTTGAGAAAAACCGATCAGTTATTCTTGTTCAGATAACTAATAAGGTTATGATTAACCTAGACATGTTTCTAATCCAGCTAAAGTCAAAGAACTAAAAACAAAACCTAATCTCTTTTCTTGAAAGTTTGTTCGAGAGTTTTCATGACCAAAGTGAGACCCCTCTGTTCTCAGGAAACTTTATGATTAGACATCCATGGTCAGGAGAGAAAAAGGCTTTACTGTGGTCAAGGGGAGGATAAGGGGGTTTTAGAAAAATTGTTGTACATATGACTGTTCTTAGAGACTTTCTTAATTAACTTTTATAACCTTTTCTTAAGTCCCCTTTTTTATTACTTCAAGAACTTCTTTGATTTTTTATTTATTTTTATTATTTTGACAAAAATCAATCGATGATTTATTTATTCGTATTTCTTAGGAATTTTATCCCAAATTTTTAAAATGGGATTTCATACCTTTATTAGCTCCTATATTTCCATCCCAAATATTACTTGTTCATTACCTTTTTCATTTTGAGATACTTGATAGGAATACTTGTACATGTCACCTTTCAGTACCTCAAGTTGATTGTTTCGTGAGAAACTTTCCTTGCAAATAACATAACATTATAATCATTAGGAAACGTCATGAAATAAACTTTAATTAATTAATTTATTTTTATTTTTTTTGTTTTTTGGAATATATACAAAAAACATGAAAACAAACCGGTATGTACAATGAGAATTTAGAAACACATTATTGCATGAAGTTGTTAAGATGACACCCATTTACAGGGGTGCTAAGAATGTCTCCATCCAAGTTTTCTAATAAGAAAGAATTTTTTCCTTCAAAGGATGAAATCATGTATGGGCCAGACTAGATCAGATCAAATTTGCCATGTTTTCTAGTGTCTTCTTTCCTGGCTTCCCATTTTAGGACCAAGTCGCCAGGGAGGAATTCTCTATATTTAGCTTTCTGATTGAATAAGGCCTTCATTTTATCCTAATATCTTTGCAACCTTTCATTTACTTTGGCCCTATTTTTTTGAACTTCTACCAGCTAGTTTACCCTTCTGGTAACATCGTTGGGTTCTTCATTTGAATCTTGCCAGAGTTTCATTATTGGCAGAGCAAGGTTTATTGGTAAAATGACATTAGTTCCATATACCATTTGGAAAGGGGAAATCCCAATCGTTCTTTTAGTACTTATTCTGTTGGCCCATAGAGTATATTTTAAATGGATATGCCACGCTTTCTTGTTTTCAGTCAAAACCTTTTTTATCACGGTAATCAGGCTTTTGTTAGATGATTTAGCCATACCATTACCTTGTGGATAGTAAGTTGTGGAGTGTCCTAGTACGATGTTATATTTTTGGCAAAAACTTATCATGGCCATTGAATTGAATGCTTGCGCGTTATCTGTGACTATCTTTTGAGGACAACCAAACCTGGATAAAATATTATCTTCCAAAAAACTGATTACTACCTAATCAGTTGCATTTCTTGTGGGGATAGATTCCACCCATTTAGTGAAATAATCAGTAGCAGTTAGGATCCATTTGTGTTGCGCACTGAAGTGTGGATGAATTTCTCCAATGAAATCAAGTCCCCATTACTGAAACGGGGCTTCAATTTTAACTGGAATTAGGGGCAAAGTTGGGACCTTCTGCTTGTCTGCGAACAATTGACAAGGGACACAATTTTGAACTTTAGTGTTCACTTCTGTGAACAATTGGGGCCAGTAATATCTGACTCTTAAGATTTTATAAGTTGTTTCTCACCATACATGATTTCCTCCACACACTCCGACATGGAATTCATCCATAACCCCTTTTGTTTCAGTTTCGACTAAACACCTCAGTAGGAAACCTAAGGAGTCTTTCCAATACAATTTAGCATCTATGATACAATATTTTATAGCATGTAATTTTAGCATCCTAGATTTAGACAGGGTTAACTCACTAGGACATTGAAGCGTGAGTAGGTAATGGACGATGCCGCGATACTAGGCCGAAGTAGAAAACTTGTCTTGAATTTTGGTTGTAGGTGCAGTGACATCAAGCTCTTCTATTTCCAGAAACCCCTCGTTCTCTTGCAGCTGATTTATCCCAAGTGCTTTTAAATTTGATTCGGCAAGCAATTTGGCCAAACCTTCACCTTTGATAATTTTAGTTGGTTTGACTTCTAGGTCAAACTCCTGGATCTTAGCTAACCACCTGCCTCTTCTTCCATCGATGTTTGGTTGCACCAAGATATCTTTAACAGAGCTAGAGGGTACATAAGAAATGATCTTTGAGTTCAACACGTAAGTTCTGAAAGCCTTGAGAGATTTCACCATTGCATAGGCCTATTTCTCCAATATATCATATTTCAACTCAGCATCTCTGAGACTTTTGCTAAAAAACACAATAGGCCACTAAAAAATTTCCTTGTTTTTCTGTAACAATACAGCTGTGATAGTATGCTCTGAAGCAAAAGAAAAAATCAAAAAATATTTTGTGTAATCTGGGCTTGCCAGGACCGGTGCTTCGCTTATTACTTTCTTGATGCGTTGAAATGATGTTTTGGCTTCGCTGGTCCTTCTCACCTCACTGTCCTTTTTGAGCATATCTGTTATCAATTATACAATTTCAACAAAGTTAGGGATGAATCTCCTCAAGAAATTTATTTTTCCTAAAAAAGATGGAATTTCTTTTACATTTCTAGGAAAACTTATAGTATCTATTGCCTCAACCATTTTTGGATGGATTTTGATTCCATATTTAGACACAATATGGCCCAAGAGTTTACCTTCTTGCATTGCAAAATGAGATTTCTTGGGATTGAGTGACAAACCAAATTTTCGGCATTTCTCAAAGGTTTGTTTAAGGTGCATTAGATGTTCTGCATCAGATTTAGATAACACAGTCGGGTCATCAAGATATATAACAACGAAGTTATCTCTTTCACCCAAAAAAGTGATATCCATGACTCGCTGAAAAGTTGCCCCTGCATTCATCAAACCAAAAGACATTTTATCATACATAAAAGTACCCCAAGGGGTAGTGAAAGCAGTTTTTTCTTTATCGTCCTAATGCACTACGATCTGATTGTAACCTGAAAAACCATCAATCATAGACATTATGTTAGCTCCAACTATTTTTTCTAAAACGTGATCCATCTTAGATAATGGGTAATTGTCTTTGAGTGATGATCGATTTAGGTTTCTGAAATCGACACACAGTCTGATCTCGTCGTTTTTCTTTCTCACTGGGACTAAATTACCTACCCACTTAGAGTATCTCAATGGAACTATGATTTTAGCATGAAGTAGTTTTTTGACTTCTTTTTCTATCACCGGTAATAGGATAGGGTTAATCTGCCTGAGTTTCTGCCTAAAAGGTTTGACGCCTAGTTTTAGTGGAATTTTATGTTCCATGATAGTTGTATCATAAGTTCTCAACTCGTCATAAGGCTAGGCAAAAACATATTTGTATTTTTTAATCAACTCAACATGTTTACTTTTGATTTCAGGAGATAGGTACCTGGATACTTTCACTAATCTAGGACTCTCTTCGATACTTATATTGCAATCTTCGACCTCTTCCGGCTGAGGCTGTAAGGTAGTCTTCAAAGGGATGTCATCATGATTAAAGAGCCTTTCTAAGGGAATCAGGCCCTTGGGTATCTTATTATTTTTTAAAACAAACATATGGTGATTAGCAATTTTATCTTGGAACTCTTGGGGGTCTTCCTCTTCCTGCATGATCCAAATAGGATCATTTTAGTTCTCTTGGTCAACATGCATTTCGGCCAACTTGTCTATTGTTTCTAAAAAAATTTGGAGTTGTTCATCATCCTCAAAGACTTGCCAATGTTGTATGTTATTGGGTATGGAAGTCCTATGTTTCATTTGTATATGATATTTTAGTTTGAAAGTAGTGGGAGGTGCGAATGTCGAAGCAACTTTGGCTAAAGCATCCACCTGTTGATTTTATGCTCTTGGAATGAAGTGAATATTAACAGAGGAGAATTTTTTTTTATTATGTCCCAAACACAATTTTGATATGACCTTAACATAGGATGTTTAGCCTGGCATTGGCGATTAACCTGTTTCACGATCAACTCTGCATCACCAAAAAATTCCAAGTTTTTAATTTTCATTCTCCTAGCGGCCTCTAACCCTAATACTAGAGATTCGTACTCACATACGTTATTAGTGTGTTCAATGTTGTTACACCTCAAAATCACTCAACTGGATAAGTGTCGCACATGCCTCTCACTTGTCGCAAGTGTCGCAAATGTCATTGAACCATGCTATCACAATGGCGACACTAGAGGGGCACTTAAAACATCTTATGTACTTGGTTTGAAGGAAGAAACTGGTTCACTGAAGTCAAACATCTCTTAACACCTAAGAGGGCTTCTTAATCAAGAGTTTGGAAGGGGAACGCTCCTCTAAAACTACCTGAGGAGCGCTGGCGCCCTTCTACCATGTTTCAGAAGTGTTGTAGCGCTTCTCCACCCCTTTGCAGAAGCGCTACCCAGATTTGAAGCGCTGGCGCTTCCCTTGACCTTCTCTGGAGCGTTCTAGCACTCTGATGCCCCTTCTGAGGGATCGATCTCCGTTCTGGGCAAATTGTTAGCCCGGTGAGAAGAATAAGGGAAGAATCATTCGAGTTTGGGAGGCGGTTGAACTCGAATTCTTGGTTTTGTCAAAAGATCTTTGATCCAAGGAGGAGGTTTTCAACTGGTTCTAAACATAACTCAAGTGGTTAGACCCTTCCCAACCTATATAAGAAAACTCTATTGTGATGAAGAGGGGGGAGAATTGAGCATATGAAACTTATGATCTTGGAGGAAACTTGCAGTCAGTTAAAGGAGAGAAATCATTGAAGCTGCTGTCATCCAGGTTGTGGATCTTTCAGGCAAGGGTTAGACGAAGAGGATTTGACGAAGTTGTCGCATTCGCATCTACGATTGTAAGCATTGCTGTCGTTATTCTCATTAATATGACAAGCTTGGCCTGTTTCTTTCTAGTTTGTGTCTGATGTTACATGAACTTATCATTTAATGATAGATCTGTTTTCAAGCTAATGTCAGTAGAGTAGGAAGTGGTCGTATCATGTTTTGTCCACAGACCTCAGCGAGGAGAAAAAGATTGGAGCGCAACTCGGAGTGTGCAGGGACAAACGTCGGTTAAAAGGTACTTCTATCATCCTTCCTTCTCATGCATTAGGCTTAGATGGATTTGAAAGGAAGTCAGTGTCCATGATAAGCATTTTTCTGTCTAGGGTTAAGTTCAAGCCCTAGAGGTCGATCTACTTGTCCGCAGGCAGATTTTCCTACAACAAATGTTCCACTGTAGCCTATAAGAGAAAGAGATAACGGATTGGTTATCAGGTGCCACAAAAATTACTCCAGCCATAGCTCCAAGATAAGATGAGGCACCGTCAAAAAATATTTTCCAAACACAAGTGCTATATACATCCGTTTCTATTTGTTCTTTTTATTTTTTATTTCCTGTACAAATTTCTTCTATACACGCATCAACATCATCATCTATAAATAATATACAATTACCTAAATCATGATCAACAATATATACAGGATAATTATTTGGGTTGAGAGGGTCACTAACCGTAAATGCTAACCTGGTTTCCCTGTACAATCGCGTGAATTGTCCTTCGAAAATGGAAATTGTTGCATACGTCATATCAAGTTGGAGGGAACCTCCAATTTTAGCACCCCAGGACTGGGACAAGAGCATGCCATATTTTGGGGGTATGTCTACGACAACCACATCCATTAAAACACTTTTTGTAGGTACCTGTGCAAAGCTTACAACTAAGTCCTTTATCATGCCTATACACTTGACTTTCCTTGAATCAATTGAATATAAATATCCATAAGACCTGGTGATTTCAAGGTTGAGTCTGTCCATGATTTCTTTAGGCATCACATTGTGAGAGGCCCCAGAATCTAACATGCAATTATGGAGTAGATGGTCATAAACAATGAAAGTGATGTAGAAAGGGGAAACAATCTCTCTAGCACCTTTGAAGTGTGGGCCAAAAATTATGTTAGGATTATCATATTCTAGGTTAATAACATCGTCCTGACTTTCATTTTCTAAAAAACTAATCATTTTAGCAAATTTTTTCGGTATATCGGGTTTTTGGCTAGTTCGACAAGGGGAATAGGGATTTTGATCTTATTGATTTCATTCTCTAGATTAAAACTTCCAATGGTTTTGTTGATTTCCATGGTTTGAGCCTCCAACCCTTTCTTTTTAGCTTTCCTTGGTTGAGGGGCCTTTGTTTCGGTAACAGGGGTGTCTAGTTTCTGCGTGCTTAAGGGTGGTGTTTCCCCCGTCTTTGTTTTAATAGACTGTATGTTAGCAGTCTTAGTCCCTTCAGACTATTTTTTCAGTGATTTTTGAAACTTCTTCATCAATTTCAACCCTCGACAGTATCTTTTTAACTGGAGCGGTTGTGGAAACCCTGTTTCTGGGTCTTAGGTTGTACTTCTGGTGGAGCTTGGCCATTATACCATCCGCTATTCCGTAATAGGTCGAATCTTCTGAAATATTGTTGTTCTTGTTATTCTCAGTCCTATACTCTGTAGTCAAAGACTTTTCGTAATCTTGTTTTGTTATATAAGGTTGTAAGAAGTTATCAACAAGATTGTTCATATCCTCTTCTAACTCCTCGAAATCCTCCACGTCTTGTCCTCCTATGAAGTTTTTGCTTTTAAAAGGGGTTTGGATTTTTTGATCTTCATTCTTAATTTGTTTTTTGTGGTTTTAAGGATTAGGGTTCTTCCTGCACTCCTTTCTAGGGTAATGTTCATTCTTAGCTTGATCTAGTTCCATTCTCGATATTTTATTTGACAGTTCTTTGATGATTCTAGCCATATCATCCATTTTGTCTTCTGAAGATCTTCCTGATCCAGAGGGTCCTCCTTGATCCCTGTATCTCCTGATTTCTTTATTTCCAATCTCAAATTTGGTTTTCATCTTCCTTGATGCCATCATGTTAGATTCGATTTCCAAGGAATCATCTTGCATCTTGGTGAGATCTACTGATTTTCTCTCCCTTAATAACAGGGCGAAGCCAGGGTCAAAATCTCCAGCGAAAGTCACTTTTGTTGCAGGTTGGGAGGGTTTGACCTCGGTTGGGATCTTATTGTACAATTTATTGAATCGTTGGGTAAACACGAGAACTGATTCATAGTTTTTCTTTCGAAGAGCCCCAAATTCGGTTAGATAATAAAGATGGTCTTTTCGCTCACCCCACTTTCTGATAAAAGCATTTTCAAGTTCATCGTATGACGGTATAGATCCAGTTGCTAGGCCTCGAAACTAGGTTCTTACTTTCCCTTCAAAGGTTTGAACCAAGAGTCTGGAGTAAACATCTTCATGTTCCAATCCAAGAATGTGAGCAAATTGATCAAAAATATTTGTGTTCAGCTGTCGTTAACTCGCCCTCTCCTGTGAACTTGGGCAGGTTTTTCATGAAATTTTTTGGTAAATCATGGAGATGGATTGGTAGAACCAAAGGGGCATATCTTGCAACAACCTTTGCAAATATTCGAGGAGGCGATACTTGGCCGCCTGCTCTTCCTCCTGGACCACCTGCGGAAGCACCTCCTCCCCCACCTCCTCCAGTCATGGCCATTGTCGATTTAGCGGTTAAAATTTGGGGATTATAAGGAAGGTTTTCAAGAAATCGGTTATCGATGGGGAGGAAACTTGAGAAAAAGGAGCTTGGGGAATGTGGACTGGTTCCTTCAAAATCATAGGGTAAAAATATAGGAGAATCAACAGAAGTTGAGTCAAGATATATAGGATAATTGTTTGAGTTTTGAGAGGTGGGAAATCGAACCTCGAGAAGTGAGGGAGAGTCAGTTGCAACAGGAAGTGAGGAAGATCTTCATTTTCTATTGGTGTGGGAAACAACTGAGAAAGCTTCGGTCTTAAAAACAGGCAGAACCAAATCTGATTCAAGGGTTGTAACTTTATCAATGGAGTATTCCCCGTAAGGGGGTGGAATACTTGATTCACTGTGTTTATATTCAGAGTCAGACTGTGTAAATTTAGGTTGATAATTTTTATTTGTCAATGAGGTAGTCTGCCAAAAGTATCTTCTTGATTTTAGAATATTTTCTAGGTCATAAAAAGGTGAAATCTGCTTGTCGTCTGGATTCTTCCTGGTGTTCTTCTAGTTAAGAGCCAGTTTAAACAATGTGGAGTTTCCAAGTGAAATATAAAGGTATCCTTAGAATTTTTTCAAACTTTGTTCACTATCAAAGAAGGAAAGTGTCAATGTCGTTCTTCCCAGGGAAAAAGATTTGTTTCTCCGTTCCCTAGCAACAACGCCAAAAATATGTTGTTCCTAAATTTATACTTTAAGGCTCTAAAGTATACAATCAAGGCATCTAACAATATAGAGGAAGTTGAGGATAGAAAAAATCAATGATAAAAAGGTGAGGAATATAGTTAGTTTCTCAACTGTCTCTGTCAAAATTCCCAGTTTTCTTGAATATTGATATCTCTCTCAATTGCTGCCCATGAATGTTCTAACTCAACCCGGTTATTTGTTGTTTGCAAGATAGTGTTAAATAAATTTAGGGAGATTCTAGTTTGATCTAAAAGACTAGGTTCGATGTTAGGTTTCCTTGAAACTGGTACTGTCATGAAGGATAAAGGTAAAGGAGATACAATTCTGTGTTTTCTTTTTAGGCTTCGTCATCTCTATTTCACAATGTAAAGATAATGATTTTAAAACATGAATTAATAAGATGACTAAATTAAAGGTCGTTTCTTGTATCTGATTTAAATTTAAAGGAAATGAAACATGCATGATATAAGGAAAAACATAAAGCTATTAACAAGGTGAGTCATCAATTGAAGATGAATCTCACGTTGTAATAGAAGACTATGAAAACAAGAAAAATATTAATGAAGCATATGATATTGAAATCTAAACATTCACAGGTCTTGTATCTGCTAATAACCAATACAGAGGAAAAACTGTAAATGAATTAAATAACAAGAATAATAATTTCCACAGTAGAGGTTGTACTAAATTGTAGCCAAGCATTCCTCAATTAGATATATGAAAGAAAAATTAAAAGACAGGGGAACACATAACTTAGACTTGACAAAATATGGAATCTTTAATCTTCATTTGTATTAATTCAGAGTCCTTGAAAATTACTTTGTCACAATGCCTTTGTAGAGAAAAAATCTTGTTTTCAGTCTTCTCTCCTTGTATTTATACAAGGTCATCAATACTTGATGGTTAGCAATCTCCTACTTTTTAGGAGAAAAATAGTTACAGAACTGCAACCTTAATCGTTGCATGATTAACCTTTGTTTGTCTATCATTTCAATAGTATAATCTTTCAAATGATACTTCACTGTTTAGTTGAAGTCTCTCCCTCCTTTGATCCTACACATTCAATACATTTATCCAGAAAATAAACAAAATTTCTAGGAGGTGTCGGAAGATCCTTAGCTTCAAACAGATAAAACTTTCTTTGGATCTTTGGAAACTGGTCTTCAAAACATTTATCAACAAACCTGATCACTTGCAACTTTAAATTGGGATGTACCAACCATTTTTCTATTAGGTTGGCATCGATTTCCTTCAACTGTAAAATTTCTGACTGAATCTCCTTCAAGGTCTCTTTGCAGTTCAACTATTGTTTCACAATGTTTATCTTCCCCAGTGGCTCAGAGAAATCATTTTTTTCAATACCTAACGCTTTCTTATCCAAATAATCGAATATTCCCTCACATTCATCATTGATTTCTTTGACTATATTCTTTTTTTCGGATATGTTTGTTTCCCATACCTTGAGCATGATGTCTCCTCTTATCTGTTATGTGACAGAAATCTTTAGATTTCTCGATATCTCTCTGTTTCCTGAACATGTAACTGCTTTCTGGAAGGTATTCCTTGTCGCTTTAGCTTCTTTTTCCTGTAAAATAATATTATCAAGGGATTTTCTTACCTCTTGAAAGTAATTCTGGATGATCTCTATTTTGGAGATCAATTTCTGTCGCTTGGATTCTATCTTTGTATGTGCTTCCAGCGAGAGGGTCTGGAAAGATTTTAAGTCTACAACCCAGCCTTCTGTCAAATTTAACTTATCTTGTAGCTTCTTTACAAGCTCCTTTTGCTAAGTAACCTGCACCTGACTTGATTGTATCTTCTAGTTCATTTCATCCAGGCTTGATTTGAGTGATTGAATTTCTTGCCTTTCAACAACTCTGGCCTGCTCCAAGCTTTTATTCACCTCTTCTCTAATGTTTTTCTTAGCATTCTTTAACTGGTCTTGCAATTGAGATATTGTGTGGTTACTCTTCTTTATCCTTGTTTTCCTGTTTTCCACAGTAAAAAGGTTTATTGTTTCCATGGATCCCATGGATCCTGCTACCTCTGTAGAGAAATCCTCTTCTTCCAAATTATGGCCATCTACCAAGACCCTATCCTTCTTCACCATACCCCCTCTTTCATATACATCTCTTGTTTTATAACAACCTTCCTTTTTTTGCTGAAAAAATAATCAGAAGGAGGGATCTCATCTCTAGAGATAAGGGTGAGATCACTAACATATATGGCTCCCATATGTGGGAGTCCAAAGGTGGACTGTAAAGTGGTTAAGGAAGATATGGGACTTCCTATATCTATATATCTTGTTTCTCCCATGGCCTTAGGTATATCGACATAAACAATATATGATGAAGGGGGAGTGGACTTATTGGACTCGGGAGGTGTCCCAGACCTCCTCTTTGTTTCCATCTCTGGATATTATGTCTGTAAGGCCTCTTCATTTTGCGAATACCTTTCAGTATCCTATGAAATTTCCTCGGGATTGACTTTATGCTGTGCTTATTGTCCGAATCTTGGAGGATTGTTCTCTTGTTCTTCAGGAAGGGTGATTTCTTCTGCTTGTAGTACTTTGGGCAGACCAATCTATCTATGATTCTAGAAGGTTTGAAAACTAGCTTGCAAGTCAGATGGCAGTGTTTGTACCCTCTTTAACACCTCCTCATAGGTCCTAGTCCCTTTGAACATGTCATCACAAGGGGACTTCTCATGTTCATAAGCCTTCATATTACAATGGGCCATGTGATTTCCCACTAACTGGTAAGGGCTGTGTTTCCTATGTTCGAGGTCTACCAACTTGACCTCCTCCAGTGCTTCCACTTCAAATTTGGAATGACCCAAGTTGAGTAGTGAAAATTTCCCAATCTGAACGGGAAAAATCGACCAAGAATTCTTTTGAGTCATCTTTAGTTCTATCCCAATTCCACCTGTTACTATTTGATGAGCTACCTCCCTACACACTAGTTTTTCAGGGAGGAATTTCAGAAGTTCATGTGGAGGGATTGAGCATCCGAAAATTCTGATGTAGGAGAAATTCTCCTTTATAAACCAGTCAGCAACTTCCCTGAGGCTTCCTATGACCAACTATGAAATGTGAGGAGGTGCACAACCATGCAACATCTGATGTAGTGGTATCACCACGAAATGATAGATTTCATAGAATGAGTCCTTGGCGTTTTCTTCCCAAAGTTTAGAATGATATTCATGAATAAGTTCCAGGTAAGTCGGATTCCAACTACAATTCATCAAAGGGAAAGGAGTTGTGAAGCATATAGCATCCATGATGTATGTAAACATATAAAAGGCTACTGGTCAGCCTTTGGATCTTGCAGTATGATATTCCATGACCTCCTTCGGTATGTTATCAGATAAAATCTTATTCCAATTGAAGTTGTAACCTTTTGCTGCCTTGTGCAAAAGAGGTACCCATTCTGCAGGGAAATGGGTAGGACGTTTCCTCCCAAAACTTCTACATAACAATATCGCCACATAGACCATATACTCATTTAATGAGGCTATGGCATAAATACCATGGGTGTCGGCCCTGAATTTTGTTGTGTGTCTCCACCAACCTTTGATTATGCCAGGATACGTTTGGTCTGACTCAAAACATTCTTTCCTTTGAAACTCACTCATGAAATCTTTATTATAAATATACTTGGGACTGGGAGACAGTTTATACAATACTTGTATATGTTCCGATCTGAAAGAGCCAATGACAACCCCTCGGCTTTCCAGAATGCTTCTTGTCTGCATGTATATTCTCTCTAAGGCCCAACTGATCATGTCGTTAAAGTCATGAGTTGCGGTCGTGTAGCTACTTTGTGAAGCTCAGACTCTTCTATGTCTCGGAGTTTGTTGTCAGCAACATGAGGGAAATTCTTAATTTCATAATCCAGAGTTTCAAAAATTTGCCTCCAGGATTTGATGGTACTGATGGCATGCGGTATTGTATCAAATACAACATCTCCATCTGGACTCGATATTTCTGCGACTTCTTCACTTTTCTTGGGTGCCTTCTTAGGTTCCATGATGTTTCCACTAGACCAAAAACCTATTTACAGAGGAAAAATGTATAAAACTAGATAAATGTGAATTGCTACAGATTTAAAGGATAAGAATGAAGTTCGAAAAACAAGACCTTTATTAACCCTTAAGTTTTGTTATAACAAGTGTAGTGACACATGCGATGAAAAATTAATTCTTTATGGAAAGATATAACTGGAAGTATGCTTTCGCGCCAAAAATATCTCCATTTATCCGTTATTAATACTGTCGTATATCAACGATTTCAAAAATGGAGTTTCAAAAATGGAGTTTCAAAAATTGTTGCCTTCCTCAATTGCCGAAATGTGAAAGGCAACTTAGTTATCACTAATCCTGTTTTGAAAACAACTTAACCTTAATCTTAGACTTTGTTTAAAGAAAACGCGATTTCGCATTTTGGAACTTTGGGGATCCTGTTGTCAAGAAGATATGTCATAAGAAAACCCTGGATCATGAAATTGTGATGGGATTAGTGAGGCACTAATCATTTGTATTAAATCTTTAATTAATTAAGATTAGTTATTAATTATTTTTTACTTTTTGAAAAATCGAGGATCGGTAGTTTGAAGGTTAAGAGTTCGAAAATGCTTCAATAGAAACAGACCCAAATCATGAAATATTAAGGGAAAGATGATTTCATTTAGGAGTTTAATTAATTATGGATTCAATAGTACTTTGTGGAAAGCGACGGAAAATGTAACATTTATTTCTTCCCCCTCTTTTTTTTTAATTTTTTAATATGTTAAATGGTTTCGAGATTTCGACACCGAGAAATTGGGATGGTTGAAGATCATACATCGAGAAAAACTGAATCTCGAAACCCGAAAAGGAACGAAAGAATATGACTCCCTTTTTTGGACTAAGGGTGGCTCCATGACTTAGGAAAAGATGAAGCTTCAATTTTAAAGGGTAGAAAAATTTAAACTTCATGTCAACAAGATCGACCCTCTAAATTAGTATATTTGGATAGAAATCTTAGACACCAATGCTAAGAAGATGTATATAACAATTTGCTATTAATTCTACTTTTTGTTAAAAAAACAATATAGATAGCAATTGTCCCTATAAGAATTTAGAACAAGATATTTATAATTTGAAAAATGAAGGTAATATCCTCCTACTAGGAAACTTTAATGCTAGGACTGCAACTAAACAAAATTCTGTTTTCAGCAATGATTGCAACCATAATTCTTTATGGCTAGATGAGGACCTTGTTTTATCTAATAGCTACAAAAGAAGCCTTGAAGAACTAATTGAGAATTTGTTTGGTATCAATTTGGTCAAGCTCTGCAGCTCTCAAGACCTAATAATTTGCAATGGAGTAATGAAGTTGCCAAACTCCAACCTGATGACTTGTATTCATGGGTTAGGTAGTAGTTTCATAGATTATGTGATATCTTATATCCCCATTTCCAACCAAATAGAAACTTTTGACCTTTTAAATGACCATGAACCTGACTCTGATCATAAACCTTTGACCCTAACTCTAAACTTTTCCAATGGAGTAATGAAGTGGAGAAACTCCAACAAGAAATTTGCAATGGATTAATGAAGTGGCCAAACTCCAACTAGATGACTTTTATTCATGGGCTAGGTAGTAGTTTCATATATTATGTGATATCTTATATCCCCATTTCCAACCAAATAGAAACTTTTAACCTTTTAAATGACCATGAACTCGACTCTGATCATAAACCTTTGACCCTAACTCTAAACTTTTCCATGAACATGGGCACTGTTGAAGAGAATCTTGATAATCAAAGACAATTGCGCTTTGACAAAAGTAAATTTGACCTTTTCTTAAAGGATTTAAATAGGAAATTACATCTCCTGACTTATAAAGACAACATTGCATAACTCTATCATAATTTTACAACTACCCTTTCCACTTCTATTAACAAGTTCTCTTTCAATGTGTCATGTAAAAAGAATAATAGAATGACTAACCCTTGGTATGATAAAGAATGTAAAATTTCTAGGAAATCCATTAGGGATGCTTCTAATGAGTCCTTAAAACTCGATAAGATCAATACGTACAATTCCCTAATTAAAAGGAAAAAAGGGTACTATATCAATAAAAGGCAAGTGCATCTTTTACAACTATCTAAGTTAGATCCTAAGAAGTTCTGGAGCCAAATTCTAAACTACAATACTAAAGAAAATGATATGATTCCCTTAAGGGACTAGAATTCCTACCTTAAAAGTATTTACGAGTTCCCTAATGCCATGGACACCATTTAGATTGTCCCTATAAAGGATGTAGTTTTATCTTTAGATGACATAGAGTTCGTGGTTAAGCGGCTTGCAAATGGGAAAGCTACGAACATTGAAGGCTACTAAGCTGAAATGTTTAAAATAAGAGGGAATATCCTTGTCCCTCACATACACAAGCTCTTCAATTTAACAGTCAAGCATGGCTTCCCTAAACCTTGGACACAAAGCCTCATTGTTCCGATTTTTAAAAATGGGGATAGAAACATTCCCTCTAATTATATGACCATTATGATTAGCCCGATTTTAACCAAGATTTATGGAATTATTTTGGAAAGGAAGATTAGCCTTTGGCTAGAAAATTCAAGGAAATATAACTAAAGACCAAGAAAGGTTTAAGAGATATCATTCAACTATGGACCATCGTGTTACCTTTAATATCATTGTAGAGGAGTTCTGAAATACTAAAACAAATATTTTTTGTTGTTTTGTTGACTTTAGAAAAACTTTTGACATGGTTCCTAGGAAAAACCTTTGGAATAGATTGGAAGAGATAAAAGTGCCTCTCGAGTTGAGGGCTGCTGCAATAAGGATGTATGAGAACCTTCTTTCTAAGTTTAAAAATAATGAGGGTTGTTCAAAAGAGATTGACTACAATATTGGATTCAAACAAGGTTGCCCCTTGTCCCCTACCATTTTTGGCATTTACATTGACAAGTTAGAAGATTGTTTGGAAAAAGTAGGTTGTGTCGGCCCTAATCTTACTGGTATAGTGATCAAGCATCTTATTTATGTTGATGATATCGTTCTTATGGAAAGGAGTCCCCGTGGTCTTGAAAACTAACTAAGAATCCTCAAGGATTTTTTCTCCAATATGGGTATGATTGTTAATATTGATAAGACTAAGGTCATAATTATTAAATCCAATAAAATCACCTATGATACCTTCGTATATGACAACAAAAACTTGGAGGAAGTGACTTCATACAAATATCTTGGAATTGATATTCACCACAAGCTCAACTAGAATTGTAGCATTGAGAAAAGGATTATTGGTGGATGGAAAGCTTATTATGGGCTTGAAAACGATTGTAATTCAGCCGATATTTGGATTTGGTATAAGAATAAACTCCTCTTTGAGACTCTCATTACACATGTTATTCTTTATGGATGTGAATTATGGGGTTGTAGTATCTCTCATGAATCATGGAGAGAGATAGAGAAAATAAAAAATAATTTTATAACCTATAATCTCAAAATTAAAGGAAATACACCCTATCTCATCCTCCTCTTAGAAACAAGCCTCTCCCTCATTGACAGTATGACTATGACTAGATACCTAATGTATAAGAACACGTGAAACAACATGGAAGACAATAGACTTCCTAAAATTTCTTCAAAATCGGTTTGTAACCACCATCGACTGAAGCGAGGATGGCATAAAGAGGCCCAGTCTTGGATAAACTATTGGGGAATCATGGAAGACACCATTTTGCAGAATAAAGATAATATTAAAAATATCATCAAATCAAAATTTAAGGAGGAAATGTGGTGTCATAAAGAGTTAGAAGAAAAAATAAAGTTAAGGTATTATAAGGATGTAATCAAGCCTAATCTAGAAGATCAAAATTATCTATTTGTTTTGATGAGTGTAAATTAAAAATAAGCATTGCTAAGATAAGAAAAAATTCTCACGAGCTCCATAGTGAAACTAGGCATTGGTCAATTCCTAAAATGCCATGGGATGAGAGAGTGTGTCACCTTTGTGACACTAAGAAGGTTGAAGATGAAAAACACTTTCTCTTAGATTGTCCATCCTATACCCAAATTATATCTCATTTTCAAAATATTTGTCACACTACCAACCTTCCTAACCTCTTAACTCAAAAAAACTATGGTGATCTTGGAAAGATTCTCTGAATGTTTTTTGAGCACATAAACAAAATTCTAAAGAATCACAAGTAATCAATTACCCTCTTAAGGTCCAATCCACCAATTCGGTCTTAGAGGATGTTAATCATCATCATCATCACCATATAATAGTTTGAGTGGATATATATATATAATAGTTTGAGTAGGTTTAATGGTTAAGAATATATGTTTTCTCCTAAACAATTACATGTTCAAAATGATATGAGGAGTAGGATATGTATACCTCCATAAACATTATAATAATAAATAGAAGAAATAACAAATTACTAATAATTATAAATTAAAAAAATAATATCAAATATAAAACAATAATTAAATTATTAAAAACTTTTATCACTTTCTTATCACATATTTTTAAAACATTTTCTACAATGTCATATGATGTATTGGAGATAATGTTGGTATTATTATTTTGGAAACATAAGAAATGAAGTGAGAAAAGTGTGTCATTTTTATTACTCATAATATTCCTCATAAATGATTGCTAAAATGAGATTAAAATTGTGGCTAATAAGTTTGCAATTTAATACAAATTGTAACGAAGGAGATCGGTAATATAGGTGACATTGTCCCATTTCTTATTAGTCCCTGCCCTTTGGGCAACATGGACTTATAGTAATCGGTTTTTCAAGGTTGTATTATTATGGCACGGAAACCAAACAATTTAACGAAAGTTTTAATAGTTTCATGCACATTTCCAAGTAGCTTTTGGTTTTTAGGCTAAAGTTTTAATTTGGAGGCCTTATTTGGCCTCTTCCCAAGGCACACTCTTACCATATCTTACCTTAAAAGAACTTTCAAGTGCATATCTGATCCCATAATGGATTAACATGGAGTAATGCTAACTTTCAAGTTAGCATTAATTTCCAAACATTAAATGTTTACCGCCCCATCGCCCAAACCATATCCCATAGTTGATAACTCATATCATATTTCATATTGTGGTATCCGAGATTGCATGATGTCCAATTATGGTGTTCAATATTGCATGGAAGGTTGTGGTGTCCAAAGACTATGTTAGTGAACTTCTAATTCTAACACCTATACAATAAAATGTTTTATTTTTAACCTATAATAGCCATTAGCTGACTTAGTTTATTACCTTCCTCATGTTGATTAAGGTTGGTTGTCATTGATGTCAAGCCTTGAAGAAATACCGATAGCACAAAGGTTTGGGTAATGGACCCAAGTTTGTTTGATGTAAATATGAATCATTATTGTCTTGTCATGGTTGATAAGAAGTATAGATGGATGAACTCCAAAGTGGTCCCCTTATGGTCAAATCCCTCACGGGAAGATGCTTTGTGGATTCAGTTATCCTAGAATTATGGTTAGAGAACCCATGCTTATTTGTCGAATAATGAGATGAAGTTCAATGAATGTTTCCATGAAACTATCCTAGATGGATAGTGCTTTTCATGCCATTTCTGGTGGTATGTGGAATGTCACATAACTCCTCACGGTTAGAGAGTTATGGCCATGAGAAGTTGGAGAACCCAGGTTTGGGTAATGGACCCAAGTTTGTTTGATGGATAATGGTATGAGTTTGGATATATTTGAGGTAATACAATTCTATATGGATGTTACATGTCATTCCATTTCTTGTGGTATGTGTAACATCACATAACTCCTCACGGTTGGAGAGTTATGGCCTTACGAAGTTGGAGGACTCTCTTATGTCATCTAGAAGCCCCAAAAGGTCAAAGTAATGAAAGTGGTTTAAGCTATTTTAGAAGGTAAATAATAAAGTGAAGTGATGAGTGTACTATAATTCAAAGTGAATACAAAATAAATTATTTAAATAATAAATTTAATGGATAAATTAGAAGTGGGTTAACCTAAAATAAGGAAAGTGGACAAAGTGACCTGGAAGATGTTTTTAAGGAAGCTACATGGAGAGTATAAATAAGAGGAAAGTCTCTCTCATTTTAGACACACTTGAGCATATTGAATACCTATAGGTGTCTGAGGTAACCAAAGGATATCTAAGCCGAATTTCTGAGGGACGGTGAAGAAAAGAAGGCCGGAATTTAAGGAAGCATAAATTATTGTGATGGTGCTTTCTAAGGTATGTTATTTATAGGTCATCTCACTATTTTCGAAATAACGTTTTTTCTAGAATGATTCAAAACGTGAAATTGGTATTCCATTGAGGCAAAATATCCAAGTATCTGTTTTAAAACATTCATATTGTGGTTCATTTTATTTTTGGAGTTACACTCTGTGGAAAATAGGGTTTGTGGCTAGTCCTAAAACTAGTCAAAAACATGTGTTTCGGGTAAAAATGTCATAAATTATTCATAACAGATCCAAATTTAGTAAGACAAAATGTGTTGGTTAGAGTACAATATTTAGTATTCTATGTAAAACTTTCAGATTTATTCAAAAAATATTCTGTGCAGGGCACGCTCTACAATGTCTCTCTCTAGAACAAGCCAGAATTCAACAAGGTATGCCATTTTTTCTATAACTCTTTTTCTGAGAGGTTCCAAGTAGTGACACCTAGAGGAATTGCATAAAACAAATGAAGAAATTTGTGTATAAGTTTCATATATTTATTCATTATAGGTACAAAGTTATGATTATTTCAAGTTAGGGTTGTTGACTAATCCAAAACTAGTCATGTGAGACTAAATAAAAATTTGATGAAAATACTAGTCTCTTGTTGTTAAAATTAAGGAAGGCTTGCAAGTATGTGATAATATACACCAAGTGTATTACAGAGTTAGAAATCATATTTGGATGATGAAATTGATCAGGGCATTTGGTTGAGTTACATGTCGGGTACATGGTTGAGACAAGTAGTTGATGAGTTGACACATACATGAGGTGTATAGTTGATGATGTTTGTACATATTGATGAGCCATAGTTGATGAGTAGTTGATACATGATTGGTACATACTTGCTACATGGTTGGAGGCACTTGTTAGTAGAACATCATGGTTTATGGATGATGTATCATACTTTTATTATTAGTAGAACATATTGATCTTGGTGATGATTATGATTTGTTGTGTTATGCTTGGTTGATGCACATCTTTGAGAGTTGTCTTGGCGATTGATCTTGGTGAGTAGATCTAATTTGGTTGATAACATTAATGAGATAGGCTGTTGTGATAGGTTGTTTGGACAAGTTGTTGTGACAGGTTATTTGTACAAGTTTGGTGCATGGTTGATGCACTTGTTCATGGTACAGTTTGAGGTACAAGTTGGTGCATGGTTGATGCACTTGTTTATGGTACATGTATATTACAGGTTGTTTGGTACAGGTTGGTGCATGGTTGATGCACTTGTTTATGGTACAGGTTGATTACAGTTTGAAGTATAGGTTGATGCATGGTTTATGCATGGTTCAGGTTATTGGTACAAGTTATTTGGTGCAGGTTGATTGGTATAGGTTTACAACAGTATATGTCACAACGATAGTGTGACAGTGATTCCATCATTCTACTTATACGTCAGGGCAGTTGGATGGGGCAAGGATAGGTGGTTGTAGCCACCTTCTGGTTGTATCCGGTGAACATAGGGGGTTGTAGCCTCCTTCTAGTTGTAGCCAGAAAATTGGGGAGTTGGAGCTTCCCTCAGGTTGTAGCCTGAGAAAATAGGGGGTTGAAGGCTCCTTCCAGTTGTAGTTGGAAAACAAAGGAATTTGGTGCTTCCAATGAATGTAATTCTTCAAGACATATAAGATAAAGCATTATGTGGTTTTCTCCTGCTTTGGGTTTCCACATAAAACACCGGTGTACTGTGTATGTGTATGATTGTTCATTTTTTCATTGCTTATTTACTTTGAATTTATTGGATGATAATGATACATTGATATAACACTTGGATTATATGGTTAAAAAGGATTAAATTTATCTACTACTGATTCACCCCCCTTCTCAGTAATCCAACACCCCATTTCTCTTCTTCATGTGGCGTGAACAAAATTTATTTAGTTTCTGTTCTATCTCCTCCCTGTTTCTCTTCCTCTGAGTGTCTCTTCTTCCTGTGGCATGACCCAAACCAAAGTTTTCTTTGTAACGTGATAGAAATCGATCTCACTCAGGACCCCAATTAGTGGCATCATTTCGATCCATCATCCATCAACTTGTTTAGTAGCAACAATATTCGGCTTCCCTTCTACCACTTTAATTGCCACCAAGAAGACCACCTGCACTATCACAAGACTAGTGAATGCACTGTCACAAGACTAGTGAATCCAAGACAAAGTGGGAAGGAAGGTAAGACTGAATTACTGTGATCTCCAGAGGTGTACGTGACAACACTGAAAAATATTTCATATGCTACTGAGACAACCTTGAATCCTTTTACTGACGTTTGATTTCCTGCCACACAATTGGTGTAAAATGTAGATCAGATTTGTTAGATTTGGCACATGGTGTTCTACCATCTATTTTAAAAATGGTTAAAAGATTTTGCTATCTAATAATTGTTGAAGTAATCTTCATAAATATATTCATACAACCACGGTTTCTACTATTGAATGTCTTTACAGGTGGAGGGAACATACCTTTTTGAATGCCATAACTATAAACTTATGGAAGCATTCGACTCTGTGACTGCTTCTTCCTGTGTGCACTCAACTCTAGTGCAACTTTCAATAAGAAAATACATTTAGAATACTTTAATGTCGAAGTTTAGTTTTTCTCCTGGATTTGTATCCTACTAGCTCAATAAGGGTTGTAGAGGATTGCACCTTCCCACCACCTTAACATTGTAATATTTATTAAAGGACTTTCCGCCAAAAGATCTAATAGGACGAGCCAGCCAGGATAAGATATGCTACATGCTATCACTATCAATAAACCACGTTCTTCTAGTTCTTGTTGATTAATATATTTGGTAATTACCTCCATTACCCACTGCTGCAAATAGTCACCTTGCATAAAGAAAGGGTGCTCATTACATATTTAGTCATTGAGTCGAGTCACTTCCTTGGTCATAATAAAATTGGACAGGTCAGTGTAGCAAGCCGTGGCAGGACCGGTCTGTAAAAATATTCCTTGATTCGAGAAGAGAAGAACAAGTCATATCATCAACGATAGCAGGAGAAGATCACCATTACGTCAACAATCAATCATTCTAGCTGGCGACAGGTGGGTAGGAGACTTTCAACCCTTTATCGAACAATTATCTATCGAGTAAGGCGAAGTCTGTTAAAGTCATGAGAGTGGAGTTGAAGAAGAAAATATATCAATCAAGCCATAAGGTTTGAGTTCAAAGAGAAGATATACCCAATCTTTCAAAGTGTCTCAATTTCCCTTTAAGCATGTTATATCGACGTTTACACTTAACCTTCGACTGAATACCCTATCATACACTCTTACTCTCTCTGGCTTCTCAATAAAGAAATAGATTTTCACTAACTGTGAATATACCTCAAACCACATAGAGGGGGAGCATTCTATGTAGTTTACTTTGATCTGGTTTATATAGATTACCTTTATCATCCCTGCAATCGATGTCTCATCCCTGTACATCCAAAAAGTGTCGCGGATCCTTTCCCGTAGTTTCATTGAGTTGGTCATTTTCCACTGCATTTATGCATGTAAGTACCAGTTCTTTGGAAATGGATTTCAAGTGTGAATGATATTCTAACACTCAAATTGTTTGAAATATGGGAAGGGCGATCGATTGCTAAGCTGATAGGATCGGGATCGACTGTTAAGCTTCTACCATGAAATTAAAGAGACAAGTCACGTCTACCAGGACACGTACTTCCCATGAAAAATCGTGATATGATAGATGAAGGAAAGACTGGGAACCGTCAGATGGACATGCGTCACTTGAAAAGGCTCTCGTCACAACTTTTACACGACATTAGTTTTAAAGAGATTTATATTAACTCCATGCTTCAACCGACTACATATACAAGATCAATTGTGCTTCAACCGGAGTATACAAGATCAATTGAAATTGAAAAAGACTTAAAATGGAATTGAAATTGGCGAAACCCCATGCCAACATTTCATTCAATGTTTGGCCATCCTACCTCCTTCAAGATGCAATGGCTCAATATTATGTTACTTTTATTGTTGTATGCATAAACAAATTGTCAATCATGTCATTCCCAATTGACGATCTAATCCTTTCATGGTCTATAGTCCCCTTAGAATGCCCAAATATTATATTTTTGTTATTGTTGTATGTATAAATAGATAATCAATCATGGCATTCCAGATGTGGTGATCACAAGGATGTTGGAAGTAGTGGAGGAGTTTTTCAGAATGTCTATGGAGGACCAAATGGAATATTACTTTGACGATCCGTTCAACAATGGGGGGATTTATTAGAGTATCTAAATGATCCTAGTAGTAATCAAGAAGCCACAGAAGATTATTTTACTTCAATCACATTCGAAACAACTTTATCAAGCTAGGAGAACAATTCAGAAGTGAACAGATTCATAGAAGAGTGTAAGAAGGTTGTTCCAAAGAAGGGTAGATAATGCCTTTTTATAAGCATGAATTCCCAAATATGAGCTTTATAATGCACTTGTCTCTATGAATAATAGGAAGGCCCCCGGAATAGATGGACTCCCTTGTGAATCTTTTGAAAAGTTTTGGAATATTGTCTGAGACTATCTTTTTAAAATATGCAAGGAGATGATAGCCACGGGATAAATGAGTAAGCAAACGAATCAAGGCCTTATAAAACTAATACCTAAAGGTAGGAAGATACATGAGTGTGTTGCATCGTGCTATTATGAACTCTTCAAGAGCACACATTTCAATTTCAACATTTTATTGTCTATCTCCTAATGCAGTTATCGCTCTGCAATGCCATTGACTGACGTGGAGCATCCTGCAACATTTAGAAGCTTCAAATACGAGGAATATTACCAAGCGTTTTGGAACAAATAGTTGCAAGGAACTACATGCTTGCAGTCGTTCGCAGATCATCATGAAGAGCACCCAACACAGCTTTAGAGTCGAATCAAACGATAGATTCCTGCCTTTTCTTGGCAGGGACTTGTGGCTACGCAACCCTTCTTGTTCCATATGGTGTTGGAATTCCCTTTTCTCCATTGAAATTATTTATTTCATTCAAAACGTTATTTATCTTCTTTGTAGTATGGTTGGCATTTTAAGCACATATACTTTGTAATGAATGTGTAAATATTTGTGAAGGTGATTTTAGAGAGGCATAATACATGTGGTATTTTATTAATTTTTTTAGTTTGAAATAGTACCAATTTATGATTATTTTTCATATAATATTAAGAGAAACTTAATTTAATTTGTAGAGGTGATTTGGGATACATGTACTATAAACTTGAATATGGTATAAAATATGTGAAGTTGAAATACAAGTCCATATACAATCTCCGGTGACAAAAAATAGAAGAGAAAAGAACATTTAATTTTGAGAAATAATTACAAGTACGAGCATCATGAATTTTAAAATAATGTAAAAATATACCATGCAAGAATAAAATTAGCTTCCATAAATTATATTACATTCTTTATAAAAATGGTCCTTTATATTTTTAAGAAAATATGATGTATGTGTCCATGAACATGGCACAATATATGGACTACAAGATAATATTTGTTTATAAATTTGTGTAGAGTCCTTTATATTTTTAAGAAAATATGATGTATGTGTCCATGAACATGCCACAATGTATGGACTACATGATAATATTTGTTTATAAATTTGTGTAGAGTTGTAAAGGAAAGTTGATATTTATATTATTTTATTTTTCCTAAATAATAAAATTAGGAAATTTTTGAAAGTGAACTTTCAAAACTTAAAGGAATAATAAAAAAATGAAAAAGATAATTTTTAACTACACATATTATATATTTAGAATGTTAAAAATTAGTTTTATAATGATTTATATTTAATTTTTTTTTTTATTATTAATAATAAATAGAACATAAGCGAGACATAAGAACTTGGAGGTTTTTTTAAGCCATATTTTCTCTATTTTAATATTCATTCCAATGATACAATTTGATATAGCATGGATGAAACCACCTCATAAACTAGATCTTCTTCCACATAGACACTTCATGAAGAGATAAGACAAGAAGGAGGAAAAATAGTATCCAATACACACTTAGGATAAAAACTATATCTCATAATGTGAAATACAATAAGGTGACCTTTATATTTAATAATAAATACTAAAGAAAATAAAATGAATATAAAACTACTAAATTAGTAGTAAATATAATGGATATGAAACTATTAAACCAAAGATACTACTATTATTTTAGTCGCGTTATAAGGGACTAGGATTATACTATTTGCATAAAATTTTATAACAATACTGAATATATGAGTAAAATCATAGAAAATAATGAACAAATAAACTGATAAATATGCTACAAGATGACAACAATTAATGACTTATTAAACTAGTAAATGTACCACAAAACATGATAATTATTGACCAAATAAATGACTAATTGTACCACAAAATGGTGACAATTAATGACCAAATAAACGGGAAAATATATTACAAGATGATGAATAAACTCAATCAATTAATGGCTAAGCAAGATACGAATAAATATTAGTGAGGGAAAAGAGAATGCAAATTTTCTACCATTAGCCACCAACTCAAAAATAGTAGTTTATATCCAAATTTTAGTGTTTTTTTAGTAACAAATTACCCATTTTGTACTAGTGCCCCCTCTAATGTGACAGGCGGTATGACTTCATGGTGTTCATCCCTACTCCCACTATTTATGGTATCCTCTCTTGATACCTTTCTCCTAATTTTGCATCTCTTTGATGACCTCTCTTCTTCTACACTTCTCTCTAGCACATAAATTTCTCTAACAAACCCTCCTCGTGCGGTTTATTTTCTCTTCATCTCGGACCCAACTACGCATTCTTCAGATATTTATTTCTCTTCTCCATTTATCTCCTTGAATTTTGACCTTAGCTATTCTCTTCTTATGTATCTCTCACCTCTCTTTATCCTTTGCTCTTATGGCTCCATTATGGGCTCACGTCATCTTCTCTTTTTCCATATCCCTTCTTTTGGATCCATTCTTTGTTTCATTTCCCCCCTTCTTTCCACCCACCCCTTCACATCAGGGGGTTTAATCAGACATCCTATCAATATATTCTCTACAAATGATATCTTAATCCACAAATGAATCTTTTCCAACAATCTTTTCTAGGGCCGATGAAAAACTTTCGTTCAACAACGTTGTAGAATTCATTGCACTCAATAGAAAACTCAACGATATACGCTTCCTTGGTCAAACAAAAGTTGACTTCTCTGACCCACTTATTATCTATAGATTTAAACCTATTGATCATATTATGGCTCCACACCAATGATTCTTGGGCTCCCCGAGAAGAGTTATTATGTCTTCATTTTTATCCATTCATGCAATAAACAAGGAAATTCAATAAATAAAGTTTAGTGTAAATCAATAGATATGTACCTTTGTTTCCATAGCTTGAGGTTGATCTACAAATTTCTAGTCTCTCATCGCGTAAACTCATCATACTCCTCAAATACCTAGTCTTGTATCTCCTCCCTGGAGGGTTTCTGCCTCATTGTTTTCCTTCAACATCTAGAACAAAATATTCAAGTCTTGGAAACAAAACCATTTATTGACTTGTTGGGGGGGTTATCAAATTGAGGTTTCATTAAGATTTACAAAAAAAACCCCATAGACACTATTATCACACAGTTTGCAGTTTAGGTTAAAGGCTAAAGGGTAGAGGCCAAACTGGCGTAACAGGAACCTTCCCCACCCAATGTCACCTCAATAGGGAGGTTCTTTCTATTTAGGGAGGTTAGACAAGGGGAGACGTCCCCGATAACCTGGGGTTTTGAAGAGGAAAAGATATAAAGGTCAAGGTTAAAGTCCCTCCTCACAGGTTACCACCAAGATCAAACAATCCGACTAATCAACCAATAAAGAAGTGTATGCCCAAAGGAGAACACCTGCCCGGAACAAGACAACAATAACACAATATATGCAGGCTATGATTCAATGGGTTAGTACTTCATACAACTATCTGATATCAATATGTAAGCAATTAAAACAATAGATATCAATGAGATCAATGTAAATTAATATAACAGTGAAATAACGTCAATTCATCAATAAATATTGAGATGATGTAGTCAACAATGTATTTAATCAATCCCTCACTCAATAAATGCTCTTAAACCATCATCAAATTTCTTATCGACATAAAATGTTGCGTCAATATGGAATAACCAAGTGTGATGTCAGTCTTATTAGGGTTAGTTAGTTAGTTAGGGTTTCAAATTTAAGAGTTTTAAGAGTTGTTTCAATCACTTTCACTTCAACGTTGGAGGCTAAAGATCAGTGCCTAGGGTTATGGAGTCAAAAGGAGAAGGACGCACAACTTGAAGAGGATGATATTTAAAGGACAAGAGGGAAAGGTTTCAAGGTGTTGCAATGGCAGGGCCTTGAAGACAAAACCCTAGGGGAGAGAGGTTCACTCCAGTGTTGCTTAAGCAAGGCCTTGTGCTCTCTCCTCCTTCCCGACAAATGACTAGCTCAAAGACAAGTAAATTCAAGACAAGAGAGTTTAAAGAGGGAGAGTGTTGCAAAGGCAAGGCTCTTTCATCAAACCCTAAAAGGAAAACAACCCTAGGTGTAGATAACCTAGGCCCGGGACGTCCTCTTTCTCTTGAAATTCAAAAGTACGACTAGCTTAAGGGAGGAAGATAGAAGGAGTGTAGAAATGGCTAGGCTCTCTTCTTCTTCTTCAATGGCTTAAAGGTTTTTCTATCAGGGGACATGAGACGATGAACTACTTATGTGTTTGTCCCCTAGGGTTTTTTATTCAGCAATATATATATAAATAGAATGCAAGAAATTAAACTACAACCATTCAATCAAGAAGTTTTGTAGAAAAATACTTACAAATCATCAAGAAAATAACATGCAAACCCTAGTTGTAAACCTTCCTTCAAGAAAAACACCATAAATTGCCAAAAATCTATTCTCCAAGCAAGTGTGCCTTCCTCAAAATAACCAATAACCCTAGTAGGGCGCAAAAAATCAGACCTCACTCTGCGAGTGACTGATGTGCTATGTTCAAATGAGGTAAAAACATCCTCAATATATGGTGTATCATGACCTTTAATTAATTTAGGTCATAAAAATTAGCTGACAAGGATTTAAACCAAAATTAATTTGTTTTTACATTAAATTGTCAAAATAAAACCCTAACTGAGTTGTAACAAAAGTAAAAGCCCCTTCAAAGGAGGCGCAAGCCCCTTTTAGGGAAAATGAGTCATCCAGAAGCAAAACGTCTCCCTAAGGGCTTCTCCAAGGTGCCACACGTGCCACTGCTGCCTAGTCCACCTCCAAACATGACCATGAAGATGGATGATGTCATGGTAAGGATGGGGACACTCTGAGCCTTCCAAGGTCAACATTCCACTGAAAAGGGGTCATTCCCCTCAGGTTGGGCTCTACCGAAGGGCCTCTAGTGAAACGTACTCTTCTTCTCAGGTGCAATAAATCAATCAAGCACTATCTTGTCTCTACCCCTATGATGGGTATCAACAATCATATGATGGGCTCTTCAGCCCCATGGAGGTCCGAACTAATCATCTCCCCACGTGTACCGATCCAAATGGTACTTGTCCATCGGGCATGGTCCTACACATTGAAAACTTTTCTCTCCATGGACTCATTAGTCATAGGGATCATAGCAATGTCAATCACATTTCATCATTAGTATTATCAAACATATGCATAAAAACCCTGATATATCATTCAATGGCTCAAAGATATTACAAAGACCTAAAATACAAAGTCGAAGAAAGAGAGAAAATACCCTATTGGGCCAGTATCCATAAGAAAAGGAAAGTTTCCAGAGGGTATAATCCAAGCCATGTAAAATGAGGTGATGTGGTCAAGGGATGTCCAGACATATGGGTAGAGTGAAAGACGGGGATGCATGATGTTACCTGTGGGTGCCTTTGTAGAAGGCGAGATGTACCTGTCACGGATGCAATTATTTCCAAACCCTTTATTGCCTTTATTCTTTTCTTTTTCTTTACTTTCTTTTTCTTCTTATTTTTTATTTCAAGGACTAACTAGAGGACACTGCCTTGGCGTGGTTACCAGAGCTAAGAGTGTTACCTGCAAGCACTTTCACAGAGATGATAAGGCTGGCTCGTGATGAGACCCCCTTTCCCTTGGCCATGCAACGAAAGTTCACTGCCCTGGCGTGGTAACCAAATAGTGACAATGTCATTTTTCTAGGTACCCATGAACATAATAGGCTGGCTCGTGATGAGACCCCCTATCCTCTTGGCTAGGTCATGTTTTCTATTATTTTTCTTTGGGTCCCCCTTGTTTCTTGCTGAGAGGATTTTTATTGCCTTCTCGGGGATCCCTGGGCGACGCATATCTAGGTTTGATTTCTTATGGATTTTATCTTTTACCAGTTGTTTTTACCTTCTGGGCCTTTAGCCCCTTCTTCCCACGAGATAAGGTGAAACCCCACAAACAAATCATCCTAATGCCCAGACTAGGGGAATTGGACAAATGAGTGGGATATAAGGTGAAAAAGTGATAATATGATGGGAGCGAACGATGGCTCTTCAGAAATCCCCCTGGTGTCAAACCAAAACCTATGGGTACAGGCTTGCTAGGACACCCTGTAAATCCCCCCAACCATGTTCAAGTGGGTCAATGTAAGATCCAAGCAGTTTTCATAAATAAAAGGAGTAAGATGCATATATCTAAAGGTTATACTGATAAAAAATGAGACATACCATGATACCTAGATCAATTACCTCATGAAGCAAGAGCCTTCTCTGATACAAGACCAAGCCAATGGTGATGGAGGCTGGTGCTAATGATAAGACAAGTCTGATGAAAGAGAAGAGAGATGGGCCCTCCAGGGCCATGCTCAGGTCAATCCTACTCTCGGTACTCCATGTCTAGGACCTGTGGGCCTCAAGACATGATCTCCTAGTTATCCCTAGAAATCGGGGATACATTTGGCTCCAACTCAGGGACATGTGCTCACTGTAGAGTGCATGAGAACCTCAGCATCTCTGGCATAACCTGTAGACCTACTCAACTCGAAAAGGGAATCAATAACAAAGGTG
>JZKD02S1664383.1:98923-116868 GCA_000966675.3 Picea glauca
AGAAGCTGATAAGTGTAACTTTCTTCATGAAAATGATCTTAAAGAAGAGTTAGATCTTCCATCATCATGTCATTATCATGTCATCATCTTGATAACCAAAAATGTGGATAACACATTTCTTATGGCTTTTATCTTTTACCAACTGCTTTTACCTTCTAGGCCTTTAGCCCCTTCTTCCCACAAGATAAGGTGCAAACCCAAAAACATATCATCCTAATGCCCAGACTAGGGGAATGGGACAGATAAGTGGGATATAGGGTGAAAAAGTGATAATATGATGGGAGCAGACGACGGCTCCTCAGAAATCCCCCTGGTGGAAAACCAAAACCTGTGGGTATAGGCTTGCTAGGACACCCTGTAAATCCCCCCAACCATGGTCAAGTGGGTCAATGTAAGATCCAAGTAGTTGTCAGAAATAAAAGGAGTAAGATGCATATATCTAAAGGTTATAATGATAAAAAATGACACATACCTTGATACCTGGACCAATTACCTCATGAAGCAAGAGCCTTCTCTGATACAAGACCAAGCCGATGGTGATGGAGGATGTTGTTGATGAAAAGACAAGTCTGATGAAAGAGAAGAGAGATGGGCCCTCAAGGGTCATGCTCAGGTCAATCCTTCTCTCGGTGCTCCATGTCTAGGACCTGTGGGCCTCGAGACATGATCTCCTAGTTATCCCTAGAAATCAGGGATAACAGGCACTGGGATATTCAATCTTCAAATATTGAAGAAGCTCCCACCCAAGAAACCATGAGAATCATAAAGACAATAATTCTTGTGTTGGATGTGAAGGAATAACAAATACAAGAAATCTCCATCAGCTAATCATTCATTCATTTATAACTACTATAAGATTTGTGTGAATCATAATGTAAACATTCATACATTTAAACCATAACTTATCAACGTACAAAGATAAATGTGCTTTGGATTTTATTCATTAAACTCAAAGGCATGTAAATACATTCTCATACAATAGAGACCAAAGCCTGATCAAGAAACAACAATAGTAACCATAACAAAAACATGCCATGCACTAACATCTTTCTCTTATTAACACATTATCTCTCAACATCAAAACTGATCAAGATTGAACTTCGAGTTCTAGCTCACCTCTCTCTCTCTCTCTCTCTCTCTCTCTCTCTCTCTCTCTCTCTCTCTCTCCACATTCACTTTATCTAGTTACCAAAAACCCAAAACCATTACCTATTCACAGGTGTACCCCCATATTTTCCATTGACTATGGAAATCATAGCTAACTTTCCATCTGATCCACAACCTCAACTATGACCGTTGATCTAAGACCCTCCAAGATTTCTTGTAACCATCAGATTCATGGTGGAGATTTAAAGGCTTAAATGAATTTGCACGAATGTTAATTTATGGAGGCATTGCACATTTGATCTGATCCATTGGAGGTATTGAGTATGTGTCGACACGATATTAATGTGCACAATGGCTATGTCATTAACAAACTAACTTGTTGAGTAGCGTGAATTGTCCATCTCAACGAATGATTAAGTCATGATTGTTGATTTCTTTGAAACCACCAGATGAGCCAGGATCGTTCAATTAAAAGGAGATTAAATCTTAACCGTCTGATCTGCAAGTGAAGATAATGTACGTATTTCGACGAATTTTACTCCAAGAGAGTTGGAAGATTGAAAAGGGAGAATAACCTGAAGGTCGAAGTTCAGAGGACTTGGTTGCAACGCCAGCCTCATGATAAGGTATAGGGGTTGATTAGAGTCCTGAAGGGACTAGAAGTAAACAAGACAACATACATTTTTCGAACTAACTCATGTGTAGAAGAATAAAGGCAAGGCACTAGGAGCAATGCTTAAAGTGGATAAGCCTGTGGTTTCAAGCTGCGATCACAAGGAAAGTTGATTGAAGGAAGCGTTTGTACAGAATCCAAGTGTTGTACTAGTTTAAAGGGGTTGTGGAATAATTTGACAAGAATGGCACGCAACCATTCTAGTGCCACTACAAGATCACGTGTGCACAAAAAGGGTGAAAGTGAATTTTTCAGGAAGCCATAACATTTTTCTCAGAAATCAGATCGGGGAAAGAGTATAGTCTTTGGAAAGATGATTAAGAGGAGAATGACCCGAAATTATTATTATTTGGATAACTGTGATATGATTCTTCATGAACTGAGTAGAAAAAGTACATGTAACATTAATTGATTTTTTTTTATGATATGTATATTTCTAATAAAAATGGTTGCTTGCAGATTTAACAGAATTAGAGGTATAATCAGATCGATTCAAGACTAGGATCAGATATCAGAGTTCTGGAAGCATGACATAGCTTACAGAATTTTGAGGAGGCAATAAATAACTATAGGGAATAGTGGATAAAGAACTCCAAAAGAGTATAATAGAAGGATTATTATTTAGCTGTTACAAAGTGTGGATAAATTATAGGTACAACAAAGGAAAGAATTCTCACATAGGACATAAGGATAGCAGGTTAATAATGTGATTAATGGGATCAAAAAGAAAACATAAGGTTCCATATCCTTGACTGTAGAGATGTGTATATAGTTGCAAGCTTTATGTGAAAGAAAACAAAGAGCTTAAGAGGCTATGTGTGGATAATTTCTATGTGTCAAGCATAGGAGTTCCAGGGAAGTATTTGTTAGATATGAATTAGCTACTTGTGTAAAAGTAATTAGTGAAAGAAATCCACTTCGTATATCAGATTTCACAGTGGAAGTAGGATGCCAATGCAAAGAAATTGGAGATAGAATAAAAGATGTTCTCTCACTTGGAAAGTACCACTAAATGAAACTAGACTTCCATTGGGAATGGTTGTAAGTGTGAAAGGTATGGTTTCACATGGGAAATGTTAATGAAGTAACCTAATGGACAACTAGGAGTAACTATATTTGATTCAATAATGTTGTGGTAGTAGAGTGACAAAATGTTCTAATCTACTTCATTCCAAGGTTCTAGAATGTTTTGAGAACATAAATGTAAATTTTGGATATCACTGCCTAAGAGAAGTTGTTGCAAATAGAACACATTGGTTGGATTGCAGAATGGCCAAGTGGAACTTGGCTGGAAAATGTTCAGATGATGGAAAATGGAAGCACACAAGAAAACAAGGATATAAAGAAATTCAAGGAAAATCAACTACAAAATAAATCAATTGAAACACAAATGCACTAGAGTTCATGATGCATACAATTAAGTTAGATGCATTAGTAGGTATGTTGATAGTGAATGATTGGTATATATAGATGTGCAGTGTGCATATGTACATGCTTAGATATGCATATGACATGCTTCTGGACCTAGAATAGTATGTGGTTATATACATGAAATATTGATGTTATATTGAGTGTGACTAATGATGGATTATGTATTCAGGAAAAATGATATAGAATGGTTAAATATGTGGATGTTGATGTTGTTTCTTATGAATTCCATATATGTAAATACCCATGAGGGTGATAGGAATGGTAATTGAAAGGATGGAAGAGAAAGCTTGCGATCTTTTACAAATACGAGCTGATCATATAACATTAAGTAGGTTGATAACAACCATGCAGGTATGCATTTAGTTTATTTTGATGCATATATGTTGAATGGAATTGAGGTAAGAATTCCCCGAGTTAATTTTTTTTCAATATTTAAATTGATATGTAATGGCCAAAGGCCCAAAGTATATAAATGTTGTTAATTCTACAATGCATTCAGATAAAATTTACTTGCATATTTTGTTATGATTGGTTATGAGATCATAACTAGGTCAAGTCAGGAGATACACTCTTGATATAACAATAAATATCCATAGAGTTAGTCACGTGATACATTGAGATGATTGGGTATGGAAGGGTTATAGTGCTATGTGAGTGCTCAATGGTATATACTGTATAGTTGATGTTTGTACTGCAACCTCTTTTCCAACACTGAAGAACACTTAAAAATTGTATTATCGGTGTTGTGTTTGGGTTGAAAAGGAAGGCATCCAAATAGTTAGGAAAGTAGTAGGAAGTTTGTGAATGATGTGTTGAGGTGTTGGCCAGACCTTCCAACTCACCTTGGTGAATGAATGACATAGTTATGGGGTATTATGTAGTCAATGTAGGGATGAATTGTGTAAAGGTGTCCATGGGTATTGGCACATCGATTGTTATTTTATTTAGTAATTATTTGTTGCATTAGGAAAAACATGTGGTGTTGAAAATACATAATGATGGATACTTGCATTATATTTAATATGAATACTAGTTGAAGGTGATTGAATTGTTGTTTGTTACAATGTTGAGATCACTTTTTGGAGATATTGAAAATGTTACACGTGTTATTACATGAATTATTGAATTCATTTTGGTGAATGCATGTATATATTATATAAAATAGAAATTATTATGATAACAGCTCGAATGATGTGAGTAATTCTAACTCATGAAGTTGAAAACACTTTAGAATCTATTAGATGTTGCAACAAGAAAGTTGTAGGTTAAAGTAGTTACATAATAACAAATTATGGAAAATCTATGCCAAGGGAATGAAGTGATAAAAATATTGATGGATAGAAGAAATAAAATATTGGTTGTATAGAATGATGGGTTCATTCCAATTGATAGTTGGATTAATGGGAGTGATTGAATTGTAGTTATAAACAATTCTGAGATCACTTTGTGAATTTGTTTTTAATTCTTACCATGAAAATATATTATGTTGTACATGAGATACTGATAGTTTGTTTGGTTGAGTGTAAATTAAGGGAATTGCAGGTAGAATGGTATTTTATATGGAATGGATGTAAGACCATAAGGAATACCAACATATACAGCTACAGATCCAAGAATTATGAGCAAAATGTTCATTCCTGAAAATTTTTATTTTCCTGTATAAAACATATTTGACATTTATGATTAGAAATTGTTATAAATATATCTCATGATGACTGTATGTGTATAATGAATATGATATGTTGGCTATGAAATATGGAATCTCGGGAAAAAAAATAACTAGAAGGAAATTGAGCTCAATGATGAAGGCATAGAACGAATAAATTCCAATGGACTTGTTGCAACTAGAGTTCTTGGAGTCGCAACTTTGAAACTTCTTGAATGAGTGCACTGGATCCCTGGAGAGAAGTGGAACATCCCAAGGGACTGCATAGCAAATAAAGGGGTTCATTTCTTTGGGTTGTGAAGGTTGATAGGGAAGGAGATATATTTTTTTTTTGGTTTTACATTCTGTTTAGGTGTATGTTTTAATTGTGTGTGTGTTGCAACCCACTTACCTCTACATTATGTTGTATCATAGATCGATTTTTCTCTGGGATTAACATCTAATCTTTTTTTTTGAGATAGGGTACATATTACCTATTCGTGGTGGTTTCTCAGCAAGAGTGATGGAATTCAAGTTGGGTTACAAAACCGTGTGAGGTCTGTGGATGTTGGTGAGACACCTAGAACTTGGAATAATATTGTCGCAAAGGAGAGGAGCACGAAGGGGAGGTACAGGAAATCGAGAATTGGAAAATTTGAGAAGAATAATAGATGTCAAAAATCGTAGGAATGGAGATGATGAAGTATACTCGGAGCCAGTAGAAGAAATCGAAGATGAACGGTATGGTGATGAAAGAAACCCAACAACTAGATTGATTTTGTATTTGAGTAACAAGGGTAGTCAAAAGGTCGAGGTTTCTTGCTATGATGGAAGTTTGAGAGATGATTTTCTCGTTGACTCGATTGGAGAACTTGAAAGGTACTTTGAGTATGAAAATGTTTAGGATCCAAATTGGGTAAGATTTGTTGTTAGGAAATTGAAAAGCCATGCAACACTATGGTGGGATATGTTGTAGAAGGATAGAGTGAATAATCAACTGGAGAAAATCAGAACTTGGAAGAAAATGGTTAGCAAGGTTAAAGAGAAATTTCTTCCTATCGATTACCAGTAGAATTTGTTTCGACAAGTCCAGAACCTTAGACAAAGGGAGACATTTGTTCGGGAATACAATGAAGAGTTATTTAGGCTATCACTTAGAGCATGCCTCATGGAACCAAAATTCCAATGAGTTGCAAGGTATGTAAATGGGATAAAGTATTTAATTCATGATGGAATGAGCACAAACTATGTCCACATTGTTTATGAATCTTATCAAGTTTCCCTAAAGGTAGAAGAAAATATTGGGAGGAAAACACATCCTAAAGGTAGAGGAAGAGGTTTTAAAGGATGAGGCAAAGCAAGGGCTGCTAAAGGAAAAGAAAAGGAAGAATAATCTACCAGTGTTCAAGGAGGTAGAGGAGGATCATGGGTAAAATCATGAAGGTGGGTAACACTTTTGTGAGAATTGGGTATCCAAAATTCCTAGCGGCATTTTTTCGGCTGAAAAAGTGTCTCTAGGAATTGTTTCGGCCGAAATGTTTTTCAGCCGAAATGTTTTTTAGCCAAAAATTTGCACGTCAAATTGAACAATGCCCTCAAAATTTGTGTACAATATTCTTCAAATGAATGTTTTTCCTACGGTAAGTATATTTCGGCCGAAAGGTTTGTTTTTAACATATTCCGTTAAAAACTAGATTTCGACCGAAATAATATTTGAGTCAAAAAACTTGAAAATGAGACTGTTTGCAGGAAACTACAAATTATCTCCAACTTACTTGATATTTGGAGGTAGCAGACTCCTACAAATACTCATAATTTAGTTTCAGAATTGATAAGAACATTTTTAAAATTGAATGTACTTTCATTGGATATAATTGTTTTTCATTTTCATTGTTTTTATCTAATTTTATAAAAAATCACTGCATAATATTTTTAGGTGCGATTATGATTCAGTGAAATGAAAAATCCATCTCTAAAAATACACAGTGGAAAATTATGGAATTTTTTTATTCAAAATCTTTAAACTATTCTCTTCAAAAGGGTATTTTAAGATTTTACTTTTAACTAAAAATTAAGATAGATACATGGTGGGGGAAAACATATGTTTTAAATATGTAACTTTTTCATATTGGTCTTTCAAAAAATTCTAGAAATTATAATATTCATCTGTTAGATTCAAAAACATAGCCATCACAAAATAGATTCTGTATAGATTGTTATTGTATATTCCATTTGTCAAAAACAAAAGTTTAATAATGGATACATTGTTTGGGGAAAAATAACTCATTATCTTTTCCTTCATTTTTAAGGAACATACTCTCAAACAATTGTCAAATTGACATATCAAATATCAATAAAAAAAATGTAGAAATAGTTAGTATGAAGTTAACAAAATTATTCACAAGTTTTTTTTTTACATTAAAGTAAAATTCTAAATAAAAAAATTAGTTTTGTTTACCGGAAGTTGAAGAACGAGTGAAAATAAAAATAAAACTCTCATAAAACAAGCAAAAGTGTTACCCATCTTCATGATTTTTGGAGGCATAGGATTCATAAGAGGAAAGGGAAGATATGCAATTACTAGTTATCACTATGGTGTAGATGGACACAAGAAGTTTGAATGATGAAAAAGGAAAACTTCAGGAAGAAGAGGTGAACCATGGGAAAAATTCAGACAAGCTGATGAAGCTTCAGTAGTTGGGGAAAATGTGACTATTCTTCAAAAAGAACAAGGTGAGAATTTGTTGTTCCGAAGAGTATTTCTTAAATCTGAAGAAAAAAAGAAGGAAAAGGAACCAAAACAATGAAGTAAATTTTTTAAAACAAGATGTAAGGTTCAAGTAAAATGTTGTAACCTGATTATAGGTGGAGGAAGTACATAAAATTTGGTATCCTCTGAAGTCATGAACAAACTGAACTTGACAAGGTTGACCCATCTGAACCCTTACAATGTCTCTTGGTTGAACAAGGGACAATAGGTGTCTATGACTGAGCAATGTTTATTGAATTTTCAAATAGGGAGTTTTTAGGAGAAGGTGTTATGTGATGTGATTGAGATGGATGTGTGTCACATACTATTGGGAATACCATGGTTATTTGATCGAAAATTTCACCATGATGGTAGGGAAAACACATATGAGTTCAAGAAAGATGGAAAATGATATAAATTAACACCAATGTTGGAGGATACAATAGAAACAACAATAAATTGTGTTGATATAAACAAAAGTAGCAGCATAATCATGCTATATTCTGCTAAATAATTCTTACAGGAAGAAATGAAATCAACATTTTGTCTAGTAGTGATTCTGAAAGAAGTGAAAAGTGTAGAGGAGTAAAATGTTTTACCTATAGAAATAAAGTCATTGCTGGATGAATTTAAGAATATTATTGCTAATGATATGCCAAAAGGATTACCTCTAATGAGAATTATTTCTCATCAAATTGATTTAATTCTTAGATTGAATTTACCTAATAAATCTCCTTACATGATGACTCTAGCAGAGAGTGAAAAGGGGAATAGGCAAGTGCAGTAATTTCTTGACCGAGGGTTAATTCATGAGAGTTTTATTTTGTGTGTAGTACCAGTAGTATTGAATTCAAAGAAAATAGGGGAATGGTGAATGTGTGTTGATTCATGTGTTATAAACACAATCACTATCAAGTATCGATTTCCATTTCCCAAAATGGATGACCTTATGGATTGCATGAGTGGTTCAATTTTTTTTTAAAATGATTTGAAGAGTGGTTATCACCAGATTTAGATCAGAGAAGGTGACAAATGGAAGAAAACATTCAAGATGAAATATGGACTATTTGAATGGTTAGTGATGTCATTTGGGTTAACTAATGCACCCATCACGTTCATGAGATTTATGCACGAAGTCTTGAAGCCATTTTTGGGTAAGTTCGTGGTTGCATATTTGGATGATCTACTAACTTTTAGTAGGAACAAAACATGGCATGTTGAGAATAGAAGATAAACTATTGATAAACCTGAGGAAGTGTACATTCATGCAATGAGAGTTAGTGTACCTAGGCTTTGTGGTTTCAAATGAAGGACTTACAATGGATCTTGAGAAAGTGAAGGCTATCCTTGAATGGCCAACACCAAGATACACATTCGATGTGAGCAGTTTCCATGGATTGGTAGGGTTTTACCGAAAATTCATTAGGGACTTTAGCCAAATATGTGCACCTCTTACAAAATGTATGAATAAGGGAGTGTTTCAGTGGGCTGCAACAAAATATAAGTCATTGGAAAAATTGAAGGAGAGAGTAACAACACAACCAAGATCAACATTACCAAATTTTAATAAAGTGTTTCAGGTTGATTGTGACGCTAGTGGAACAACCATTGGAGTAGTTCTATGTCAAGAAGGAAGACCCATTGCATTTTTCAGCAAGAAGTTGAACGAGGCCAAAAATAACTATTATGTTTAGGAGCATGAATTTTATGCTATTATGCAAGTTTTGAAGAAACGATGACATTATCTACCACCAAAAGAGTTTGTCGTGTTCACATATCACAAAGTTTTGCAGTGCATTAAAAAACAAGGTAAGTTGAATCAAAAGAATACTAAATGGGTAGAATTCTTGCAAAGTTACTCTTTTGTGTTGAAACACAGGTCCGAGAAGTCCAATAAGATAGTTGATGCATTAAGTTGGAGGATAGAATTACTCAATACCATGTCGGTAGAAGTGGTCACCCTGAACTGTCTAAAGACATTGTATGAAGAAGATGAAGATTTATCATAAGCTTGGAAGGCATGTAAGGAGCCTTGGAATTTAGACATATCACCATATCTAGACTACCATATCCAAGAGTGGGTTTTGTTTAAAAATCAACAGTTGTGTATTCCTAGAAGTTCCATATGACTGAATCTCATTAAACAGTTACATAGTGGTGGTTTAGGTGGAAATTTTGGGATGGATAAATCCGCAACCTTAGTAGAGGAGAGGTAATTTTGGCCCAACTTTAACAAGGATGTTCAAAAGTTTGTTGAAGGTTGCAGGATCTACCAACTAGCCAAAGGAAAAGGTTAGAACAATGGACTCTATACTCCATTTCCAGTACCCAAAGGACCTTAGGAGGATATTAGTATGGATTTTGTCTTAGGATTTCCTATGACTCAAAGAAAGCATGATTCAACAATGGTATTGGAGGATAAATTTTAGAAAATGGCACACTTCATAGCGTGTAAGAAGACTAGTGATTCTAGTGAAGTAGCTGCATTGTTTTTCAAAGATGTGGTCAGATTGCATGGATTACCACGGAATATTTATTCATATCGTGATACCAGATTCCTTGGACATTTTTGGAGGACACTCTGGAAAAAATTAGGCTCATATTTTTTGTACAGGTCTATGTATCATCCTCAAACTAACGGTCAAGAAAAAGTAGTGAACAGTAGTCTAGGAAATTTGTTGAGAAGTTTAAGTGGAGAGAATCCTACTAAATGGGATTTGGGATTATCCCAAGCTAAATTATCATATAATGATTCATTGAATAGATCTACGGGATAGATTCAATTTCATATTGTTTATGTATTGTCGCTAAAAGGTGTGGTATATTTGGTTGCATTGTCGGATTTGGAAGGGAATAAGAGTGTTGATGTGAATGATTTTGTGGACAGTATGCATGAATTTTGTGCCCACATACTCAACTCTGATGTTCTTTTCTGCAACCTGCTACTGTAGAAAGTGATACTTGATTGGAATGTGCTTTGTATTGGAGTGCATCACGAGGTTCTTCAAGATACTGATGGCACTTGTATTATCACAATAGATTGGAATGGGCTCATCATACTAAACCTGTATATATGTCAGAGTTTGTTTCATCCAAAGAACCTTTGTACAACATGATGTTGCTGCAATATACTCTGCCTCAACTGTAGATAATGATAATGATGATTGTTTCTTGCTTAGCCATGATAAAAAACACTCACCTAAGTAGAATGTTGCTCCACTGGTGCTTCGTCTGTCATCAATACAACCTGCCTAATTTTCATAAGTGTAGGAAATAAGTGATAGATATTTTCCTTTTGGATACCATAATCCAAACTCTTATGTTCCTTTGAGATATTTGAAAATCCTCTTTACCGCTAATACATGTGATTCCTTTGGTGCTGCTTGAAATCACGCCACCTGTCCAACTGCCTGCATTACATCTGGTCTGGATGTTGTCACATACAATAGGTTACTAATCATTGACCTATATTTCCTATGACCTGTAGACTTTGAATCATCATCTTTTCTTAACTTGCAACTGGTTTGCATGGGAGTGATGACTGGTTTGCAATATTTCATTCTGAACCTCTTTAGCATTTCTATGATATACTTGGTTTGAGAAATAAAACTTCCTTGGTTGCTTTGATGTATCTGAATTCCCAGAAAGAAAGATAGTTCTCCAAGTAACAACATTTCAAATTCATTATTCATATCTTTTGCAATTTTCTGCCTTAACCTGTCATCATCACTACAAAAATTAATATCATCAACATAAAATTCAACTAATAAAATATTACCTTGACTTACCTTGATGTAGATGTTGTTGTTTGCACTTCTTTTGCTGAACCCTTTCTGCTATAGATACTTATCCAGTCTAGAGTACCATGTGTTAGAAAAAACAGGACCACGGAGAAATAAAATAAAACAAATGAAGAAACAAAACACAGAAGACACACAATACAAGAGAGACACAGATTTACGTGGTTCACCCAGTGTGGGCTACGTCTACCAGAGAAATTTCCAAGTCCTTCCTTTATTATTATCTAGCAAATGAAGGGATACAATCTACAGCAAAACCCGCTGTAACTTCCTCTTCTTTCTCTCACAGTCTCCTCTCTCAGAATACAATATTCACCACCCTCTATAGCCGCGATATATTTCCCTCATAAAAGAGGGTTGCCTTATAGGGAAAAAAACCCTAACATAATCTCTACCATTAGATCTGATACCTTATAATGAACGGTCCAGATTTACAATGAAATTACAGTATACTTTTACAAGGCAATTTTTCCTTCGCGGGCTTCACCCTCGAACCCCCGCTGGGGTCCCACTTTCCCCCAGACCCCCCAGCCAAGGGAATAGTCCCCCCGGACCCCGCAGAGGGGGTACCCCCCTCTGCACTCCCCCACATGGAAGAATGTACATACTTATGGGGTGTAAATAATTCATGGGGTATAAACACGGTTGAAAGAAAGGACCTCTGAATCAGGAAGATAATCAGGCTCCACAACCAACACCATGCTCTAGGAGACTGTTTTAGACCATACATGACCTTCTTTAATTTACACACATAATCTGTGTTCTCTTACAGTTGAAATCCTTCTGGTTGTTCAATGTAGACTTCTTCTTCAAGTTCCTCATTCAGAAAAGATGATTTTACGTCCATCTGATACACTTTAATATTTTTGGAGCATGCATAAGCTAAAAGAAAATGGATTGCTTCCATTCTGGAAACTGGGGAAAATGTCTCTTCAAAGTCGATTCCTTCAATATGTGGATATCCTTTACATACAAATCTAGCTTTGTTCCTTGTAACATGTCCATCTTCATTAAATTTATTCCTTAAGACCCACTTTGTGCCGATCAATTTCTTATTCTTTGGTCTTGGAACCAGTTCCCAAGAGTCATTTTTCTCTATTTGATCCAATTTTTCATTCATGGACTTATTCCAAAAATCATCCTTGTTGGCTTCTTCAAAACAGTTTGGTTCAATTGTAGATAAGAGTGCTAGGTGTGTTTTTTCTGGTGAAGGGATTTTTCTTCTAGTCTCAACTGTTGCATCTTTGTTTCCAATAATCTGATCTGAAGGATGATTCTTTTGTACTCATTTTCTAGGTGTCTTTGGATATACTTGTTGAACTTTCTCTTTTGTTTCTGTCATATTCTCTTCATCTTCCTCTTCTACTTCCTCTTCTACTTCTTCTTCGAAAACTTGTTCCATTGATTTGTTTTCTTCTTCCTTTGATTCTAGTCTGCCTATTTCATCAATTGGTATGTTGATGCTTTCCACAACTTTGTTCAATATTAGATTGTAAAACTTGTATGATTTCCTTGTACTTGAGAAACCAACAAGTACTTCGTTGTCCACACGAGAGTCAAACTTTCCCATTCTTCCATCTTTTCTTTTGATGTAGAATTTGCTTCCAAAAACTTTGAAGTGATTCATATTTGTTGGTCTTCCTTTCCATAGCTTTTAGGGAGTTTTATCAGTTTTTTTTCTAAGCATTACTTTGTTTTGAATGTGAACTGTTGTATGCACTGCATGTGTCAAAAATATATCTTTCAATTTGGAATCCATTAGCATTGTTCGAGCCATTTCCTGTACTATCATATTCTTTCTTTCAACAACTCCATTCTATTGAGGTGTCCTAGCAATGGAGAATCACCTTTTTATTCCATGACTGCTATAGTAGTCCATAAATTCCTTTGAAGTGAAATCTCCTCCATTATCATATCTCAAGCATTTGATTCTTGAATCCATCTCATTTTTAACCATTTCCTTGTAGATCTTGAAGTTTTCAAAAGCTTATGACTTGTTCTTGAGAAAGCAAACTGCAATCATTCTTGTATAATCATCAACTAATAACATAAAGTATCTCTCACCTTATAAGCCCTTTGTTGTAGTTGGTCCAACTAGATCAGTATGCACAATTTCTAGTGGTATTTTTGTTGAATATTCCTTTGATTTGAACCTGGTCTTTGTTTTCTTTCCTTGTTGACAATGCTTGCATAAAGTGTTGGTTGGTTTCATGATCTGGGGTATTTCTCTATCTGCGTCTCTTTTGCTGACTTTGACAAGGTTATCATAATGCATGTGACCCATTCTTTTGTTCCATATCCAACTTCCATCTTCCTTTCCTATACAACACTTTTCATTTCCAATTTCACTTAGCACATATATGTTGTTTGAATTTCTTGCAGCTGTACCGACCAATTTCCCTAAACCTTCTCTTCCTATCTCACACTTTTGTGAATCGAAAGTAACTTTATGACCTTGGTCACACATTTGACTCACACTTAGAAGATTACGTTTCATATCTTCTACCAGTAGAACATTTTGTGCCTTTTCATTCTTGTTCCCAATTCAGACTGTTCCTTCTCCAATGATTTTTGTTGAATTATCATTTCCGAAGGAGACTGATCCATTTCTTTCCTTTCACAATGTAAGAAATTTTTCTCTATCACCTGTCATGTGTTTTGAACACCCACTGTCAACATACCAACCGTGTTTCTTCTTCTTAGCTTGTAGAGAGACTGTGCATTCTTCATTTCTATAATGATCTTGCCTTCTTATCCATGTCGTTTTCTGAGGTTCTTATCTGTGACTATTTTTATTCTGTTGAGGTTCTTTGGGAGGGACTGTCTTTTTGCAATATTTGGCCACATGTCCAAAATTGCTACATTTGTAACATTCCACTTCAGTCCTCAAAGATTCAAACCTGTTGTAACTTCTTCTTTGTGTTTCACTAGGTATTCTTGAATAACCCCTTTGCGTATGACTCTCAAAGTTGTTATTGTTCCTTTTTTTAGCTCTTCAATTCACAGCTTTATGTCAAAAATTATTACATGCATAACATAAACCAAAAAATATAGTTTTATACCTGGGAGTTGAAGATCTTCTGAAAGAAGGTGCTTTTATGAATCCTTCTTCTTCTTGAGGCCCATCTTTCTGTTGTTGATTCTGAAATCTGAATCTTCTCCGTGGAGGAGTGTCCCTGTAATCTTCCCTGTATATCTTCCTATCCCTTTTGATTGTTTTTGCATAGATTTTTGGATTTGTTTCTTTCTCTGTTGTTTGGAGCTTGATCCCTTTTATGTCTGATTGTATCCAAGTCCAGACTTGTCAAGATGAGATTTTTGACTGTTGATAATGTCATCTAGAACTTTTGATCTAGTTTGCATATTTTTCTTTTGAATATCCTTTCTTAGTGTGACAATATATGCTTCCAAGTTTCCAATGATCTTGCCCTTTTATTCTAGTTGTTCTTTGAGCTCTTCTTCAATTCTTTTATCTTCTTCTATTTGAACCTTAAATTTTCTGATCATTTGTCCTAGTTCTCGAGTGTCTTTTTTCTTGTCTAGTTTTGCTTGTAGTTTCTTGTTTTTCTTGTTTTCTCTTCTGATAACTTCTATGGCACACATTAATTCTTCTCAATAGTCAACTTCCGCCTCTTCAATTTCTTCTTCTACTTCTTCAGATCTTTCTTCGGCTTATTCATATTCTTCTTCAGAGTCTTGATTGTTAGGGTCTTTTACTACCATGAATAGAACTCTTCATGTCTCATTGTCACTGACTTCATCTTCATCTAATGATGAGTTGTCTTCTTTGGTGCATAAGATTTTCTTGAAAAGTTTGTTTGTAGTTCTTTTGCCTTTATATGCGTGTTTTCCTTTTGATTAACATTCATAATTTCTCTTTTTCTTATGAGGACATTTGTTAGCAAAATGACCAATACCATCACAATTAAAACAAATTAAATGAAGCTTACCTCTATACCTACCATTGGTTTCCTTGTTCAGTCTTTTAACAAAGTTGGCCTCTTCTTCATCATCTTCTGACATGTCATTATTGCTGCTATAATCTTCTTCTTGTTGTTTCTTTTTCTTTGATATTTTGGATTCTTTGAAGGATGCTTCTTTAACATCTGGATTTTCCTGTTTAGTTCTCATTTCATATGTTGTGAATATTCCATGCAATTCATCCATGCATATTGAGTTTAGATATAATCTTTCTTCTAGTGTTAATATCTTAGGGTTGAATCTCATAGGAAGAGATATTAGTACCTTTTGAACAATTACAGATTCTTCAATTTCTTCTCCCAATCCTATGATTGCATTCATTGTTTCATCGACTTGTAAGAAGTAGGCTGAAATATTTTCATCTTCCTTCATTTTTAGTTGTTTGAACTAACCTCTGCAAGTTTGAATATTTGCTTCGTTGACCTTTGTATCTCCTTCATAAATATTTCAAAGTTTGTCCAAAATCTCTTTAGCAGATTTACAATATGCAACTTTGGTGAATACCGTATCACTAAGACCATTCAAAAGTGCATTTTTGGCTTTGGAGTTATTCTCACCAAGTTTCACTTATTTTTCATTTGTTGGTGGAACTGTTGGTGTTGTGTATCCATCTACAATTGATTTCCAAACTTGAAATTCTTGTGCCTGTATATATGTCTTCATCCTTATTCTCCAAAAAACATACTTTTGTCCATGAAACTCTGGTATTCCATTTTTGTACAAGTTGTTGCTCTCCATGATCTACCTTTCAATGGTTAAACTGATTTTTGAAGGAACCTGCCCTGAAACCAATTGTTGGATTACTGAAAGGGGTGGTGAATCAGTAATAGCGTAATTATAATCATTTTTCTCCAAATAATCCAAGTGTTATATCAATGTAGAATTATTATCCAATAATGAGAAATAAGATATGAACAATCACATACATACACAGCACACCAATGTTTTATGTGGAAACCCAAATCGGGAGAAAACCATGGAATTCTTTTTCTTATATCTCTTGAAGAATTACATTCATTGGAAGCACCAACTTCCTTTGTTTTACAACTGCAACTAGAAGGAGGCTCCAACCCCTAGTTTCTCAGGCTACAACCTGAGGGAAGCTCCAACTCCCCAATTCTCTGGCTACAACTAGAAGGAGGCTACAACCCCCTAAGTTATCCGACTACAAATGGAAGTTGGCTACAACCACTTGTCCTTTCCCCATCCAACCACCCTGAAGTAGAAGTAGAAATATGGAACCATTGTCACACTATCACAGTGAGATATACTGCTGTAAACATGTACCAATAAACCTAAATAATTCATCAACCATTCATTAACCTGTAATCAACCTGTACCATAAACAAGTGCATCAACCATGCATCAACCTGTACCTCAACCTGTAATCAACCTATACCATAAACAAGTGCATCAACCATGCACCAACCTGTACCAAACAATCTATAATCAACCTATACCATAAACAAGTGCAACCAACCATGTATGAAGTATGTACCAATCATGTGTCAAGTACTCATCAACTATGACTCATCAATATGTACCAACATGTATGTGCCAACTCATCAACTACTTGTTTCAACCATGTACCCAACTTGTACCTCAACCAATAGCCCTCATCAATTTCATCATCCAAATATGATTTGTAACTCGGTAATAGACCTGGTGTATATTATCACATACATGCAAACCCTCCTTAACATTAACAACAAGAGACTATCATTTTCATCAAACTTTTCTTTAGTCTCACAAGACTAGTTTTGGATTAGTACACAACCCTAACTTGAAATAATCATAACTTTGTACCTGTAATGAATAAATTTCTTAAACTGATACACAATATTCTTCAATGTGTTTTATGCAATTCATCTAGGTTTCACTACTAGGAACCTCTCAGAAAAGGATTTATAGAAAAAGTGACACACCTTGCTGAATTCTGGATTATTCTAGAGAGTGACATTGTAGAGCATGCCCCACATGTAATATTTGTTGAATTGATATGAAAATATTACACAGCATACTAAAGACTGTAATCTAACCAACACATTTGGTATTATTGAATTTGTATCTTTTATGAAGAATTTATGATTTTTTTACCAGAAACACTTGTTTTTGACTAGTTTCAGGACTAGCCACAAACCCTATTTTCCACGTAGTGTAACTCCAAAAATACAACGACCCACAAGTTGATTTTTTTACCACAGATACTTGGATATGTTTCCTCAATAGCATATCAGTTTCACAGTCTGAATTATTCTAGAAAAACATTATTGTGAAAATGGTGAGATGATTTGAAAAACACATACCTTAGAAAGCATCATCAAAATAATGTATCCTTCCTTGAATTATGGCCTTCTTTTCTTCACTTTCCTCATAAATTCGGCTTAGATATCCTTTGGTTACCTCATAAACCTATAGGTATTAAATATGCTCAAGTGTGATTCAAATGAGAGAGTCTTTCCTCTTATTTATACTCTCCAAGTAGCTTCCTTAAAAACATCTTCTAGGTCACTTTGCCCACTTTCCTTATTTTAGGGTTAACCCACTTTTAATTTCTCC
>JZKD02S1664383.1:159084-173375 GCA_000966675.3 Picea glauca
CCACCATTCCAACAAGCTTGTTTCCGCTACATTTTACAGTTTCAACTTATTTCCTTATTGAATAGAAAACCAATTTTACTCTATCTCTGTTATTTTGTGTTAAGCACCTATTAATAATTTGTAGTCATTTCATTCTGCTCATAAAATCTATATCAGTTGGCGTAGAGATGGTGTTGTCGCAGGGTGTGCAGTGTTAGAATATGGTGGATGTGCTCGTTTAACCATAGACAATATAAAACTATTTTCACCCAACCATAGGCCGAAGCCACCCTTGAGCACCTTAAAATTGTCAGAGAATCATTCTGGAAGCAAACCTTGGGTTGGATATCAAAACAAAGGTGGCACACCTTTCTCCAAGGATAGCGCACCAAGCAAGAGTAACAAGAGCTGATTAGAGAGTCCAAACCATAACCAAGAGATAGTCCAAGCCAAAACCGAAATCTGCTAGTTGTAGCAGCTACAACAGCAGCTCTCCTCCAAACTTGTGCACAAACTGGCCAACTGCAGTGCACACAAATTTTGCTTCTGCAGTTCTAAGAATACTGGCCAGAATGAAGACTGGCCTCTTGTATTTATACTATTTCTGGTATATTCCTGGGTCGACTTCTCATTCTAGGTGCTAATTCTTTAGCATATAACATTTCCTTTAGCCAGATTCTTCTCTTGGAGGCTACTATCATAATACAATTCATTCTCTTGAGTTGACTTGTCTTCTAGGGTTATTAATCAATTAATTAGGCTTTCTTCTTGCTTCCCGAAATATTCTATTCTGGTCGGGTTTACATGTGGCGGTAAGTACCTCCCGAAGCTACCATAATATCAACACTCCCTCCTAGCTAGGGAGGTATTGAAGGTAATGGTCTTGAGCACAAACATACCATTCACTTAGTAGCATCAACATAGTCGTATATATTATCTCATGATTAGATCATGAGTACCATCATCATTATCAGTGTCATCAACTGCATCATCTCTCGAAACCATACTCCATCTGAGTAATCAGACATGATGTTGGATAAGTCACTCACTCCACAGAGTGACACAAGATCCATTCTTCTAATTTAGACATATTTCCTAGAATAATAAATGTCCTGGACCATTTTCTGTCTAGGGAATCTTTTTCCATTGTTCATCCATCTAGTTGATAATCATTTCCAACACTACTGATAGTTTTCAAGGCAATCAGAACAATGTCATTCAATAGAACACAACTTTGTCTATCCATATTAGTACACAACTACAATCCAGTGGTACACTACCATACCAAGTAGCACACAAATACTTGATCAAATACATATAGTCACAATCAGTGGAACACATCCACCATAGTAACATACATATAATGTCCAGAGACATACAGTTTTCATAACAATCATATCATCTAATATCAACCTGCATAGAAACAATGTTATGATATAAACTGAATCATTTGGGCCATTCTTCCACTTACTTCTGTGAGATCTGGAAGAGCATCTTCCCTCAGAAGGTAAAACATCAACGATGATCTATCTGGACTATTCTTCTCAAGAAAGGAAGAATAACTATCTCAATTTCTGAGCACGGACCATTCACCTATCTAGGCCATTCCTCCAGCACTAAACAAAGTGCAACCTAGAGAGAATGAGTCTTCCCTAGGGAATCACTATCCCTAATTGTTGAACCTTGACCATTCACCAATCTGGGCCATTCCTCTATCACTAAAAAAAGTGCAACCTGGAGAGATTGAATCTACCCTAGGGAATGATTGACCGGACCATTTCCTAAGGAAATGACTGTCCTACACTAGCCTCCAAAACGGACCATTCTTGGAAACTTCTCACAACTGTGAGATTCGAAAGAATGATTGTCCGGTGAGGCAGACCAGTCTTCTTGACCACTACTGAGAGTGATCGTCAAGAAGAGAGATTGTCCTAGACCATCCCCCCACAATGGACACAAGGGGAATCATTGTCTATGGTGCATCATCAATCCATTGAACCATTTTCATTACGAAAATGACCATTCAATCTGGACCATTTTCCAAACTAGAAAATGCTTGTTCGTCAGAAATATCAAACCACTTTCTGAACTGGAAAGAAACTTCTCATCCTGGACCATTTTTTGAACTGAAAAATGGTTGTCCATAAATCAATAACACATCAGTGCTCTCTCCCAACCTGAGAATCATCTCTTCCTTTTTCGATAAGGAAGTCATCTCCATGAGCTCTAGCTTGAGTACACAAACTCTTTCATCTTGGACATAGGCTTTACCAAAATATATGCTTATTTTCTCATGTGTGGAGATATATATATTGGAGAACCACTTCTCTTTTCTGGACTTTATCACGGAGAATGTAATTCTTGATCTCAATGTACTTAGGTCTTTCTAGAACACTGGTTTTCTTTGAAGGCTTCATATAGCTCTAATCAATATAGTATATCATTGTTGGATTCATATTTTGTTTCTTGCTAGCTCATAACATCGTGGCAAGGGTCAAACTGGAACATATCCAAGTGGTACTTCTTCTGCCATCATGAGAGATTTGTCATGGATTGACAATCCTTCATCCTTGAGTTCCGAGTAACCATTATGATACAATATCTTTGTTATAAAAGGTTTTCACGACACTTATGTTGTCCACTAGAGGCTTTGCACCAAGTTGTTTGAATCCATACAAGATCCATCTGCATACAAGAGTCTCTTTTTGGTATACCTCAAAACCTTGAGGTTGCTATATGCTTCTTTGTTTGATTACTCTATTAAGGAGAACAATTCTTACATTCGTCTGATGTAAACTCCAACCCATGGATATTGTACGAGATATAATGTCTCGGGTAGAAGTATGTCTGGAACAAGCTATCATCATAGTTCTCTACCTCCATCTAGGAGAACCTTTAGTTCTGGCTCTCGCAATGCTTTCATTCATAAATTTTCCATGCATTTTTCTTCATCACAATTTTCATTTCTTCTACTTGATTGCTTCTAGAGGGTTTAGATCAAGCTGGTAGTCTTGTGATTCTCGATATAATGAGTGGTTGTTATGGATTTTCTTTCTCTCTTGGAATCTTCATGTTTCTCTTTATCTCTTGGGTCCATGGAGTTTTCTATAGATTCCATTCCCTGAGATTCCAACTTCTTCGTTTCATCATAGGATCATGGATGTGGATGGACAATCAAGGATACTTTTAGGATTATTTTCAAAGAAGGCTTCTTCTAAAGTCAAACTGAACACGTACTGCTTTTCATGGCTACTACCATGGGGATATACTTCATCATCTTCAATGGATCATATAATTTAGGATTATCTCCCTCCTAATCCTTGCTTCATGCATGAGTGCATGCTCTTCTTTTGAAAATATATATTTGGCTCCCTCCATATAATAGAGCCCACTCTTTCGTCTGCATCCTTATTGCCTTCTGCAAAGTCTCAAAAGTCTTTCTCCAATTTCTTCTTGATTGTTGACTTATTTCTATCTTTTCTTCTTCTAGGTTTCTTCAACATTGATTCTGATTTTGGCTTATCTTGGAGCTGTTAATTATGTAATAACTTCCACATGAATTGTTACCGGGGGTTGTTGATGTACTTCATGCTTTCATGTGTATTGCCATGTCTTATAGTCATTGTGATAACAGTCCTTATCTTGTTGTTCTTCCATAGGTATAGTTTCTCTTTGAACATCTTATCTTCTAGAAAATAGATATGAAAGATATGTACAGAAACTATATAAACATGGTATGTACAGGAACTATGAAGAGTATTGTTACCTTGTCTTAGAAGAAGAAGTTTGTTTTATCCTGCTTGGTCTTCTTTGAGGGTTCCCTTTCTTCGACAAATGATGTTTGTGTGTTTCCTTCCTTTTCTTTAGCTCGGGCCAATGATTCTTGTAGTGACCATATTTTCAACAGTTGAAGCATTGTATTTTTGTCATATCTTTCTCTTGATTTGATTTCTTCCTGTAGTCAAACTTCCTTTTATTCCTAAAATTCTTGAACCTTGATGTGAAAGCTTGTTCATCGTAATTCTTTTGGGGTTTCTCTTTTGCACTGATCCTTGATTCTTCTTGTGCACAACAAGTCCAAATTTTTTCAAATGTAGGATACTCCTTCCTTGTGTTCATGCTTGTGGAAAATGCATACCATGTCTTGGGAATACCATTGCGTACTATATTTACCAGTTCCTTCTCTGAAATGATCTCTTTAATAGCTTGTATTTGATCTCTCGATTGAGATATTCTCACAAGTATGATGTTATGTTGTCATCATCATTCATTTTCATGTCGCAGAGCTCATTCTTCAGACTCATTACTTGTCCAATGTTTCTAACTGAGAAGAGGTTTGTTAGGGCATCATACATCTTCTTAGATGAGTCAAGATGGGATATGTAGGGTATCAAGGGGTATTTTATAGAATCCACTATGATAATCATGGAATTGATGTCATTGTCTTTGAACTTCTCCATAATTGCAACGTTCTGCGGTTCCTTCTTTTTTCCTTCTTCAAACTCTAGTTCCACAATATTTCCTTTTAGGATATCCAACACTTTATTCTTGCCAAGTATGAGATGAATCCTTGTCTTCCATGCTCTGAAGTTAGAAGCCCCTTATAACTTGTCTTATGACTTCATAGAGTAAGTCATGGCTTCTTTGACTTGGTCAAACCTAGATTTGACCAAAAACTCAACTTAACGTCTTATCTTGCTGAGAGTACCAGGAGATGCGCTAGGCTAGGGCGCACTAGTCTATCCAAAAATTAGGTCAATACCTTCACTTAAGGTGCTTCAACGATAGGGTTAGGGTCTTGTTGCTGGAGAAAAAAATGACTGCAACTGCAACTGCAACTGAGCAAATCTTCCCAATCTATCTTCCAGCGGTTAGAATTTCCAAAGATAGTGTGGGCCCATAACCTGTTATAATATGATGGATTGATTGTTTAACCATAGACAATATAACAATATTGTCACCCAACCATAGGACAAAGCCACCCCCAAGCACATTAACCTTGTTAGAGAATCATTCTGGAAGAAAACCTTGGGCTGGATAACCAAACAAAGGTGGTGCACCTTTCTCCAAGGATAGTGCACCAAGAAAGAGTAACAAGATCTTATTAGGGAGTCCAAACCATAACCAAGATATAGTCCAAGCCAAAACTGAAATCTGCTAGTTGCAGCAGCTGCAACAACATCTCTCCTCCAAACTTGCACACAAACTGGCCAACTACAATGCGCACAAGTGTTGCTTCTATAGTTCTAAGAATACTGGCCAGAATGAAGACTAGCCTCTTGTATTTATACTATTTATGGTAGATTGCCTGGGCCGACTTCTCATTCTAGGTGATAATTCTTTAGTATATAACATTTTCTTTAGCTGACTTCTTCTCTTGGAGACGAATAACCTAATACAAGTCATTCTCTTGAGCTGACTTGTCTTTTAGGGTTATTAACCAATTAATTAGGGTTTCTTCTTGCTTCCTGGAATATTCTATTCTTATCAAGTTTACGTGTGGAGGTAAATACCTCCCACAACTACCATAATATCAACATGCAGAACCTATTGAATATGTTGCACGTATTCTGCCCAAGTCTTGTTTTAAATGAGGATGTCATCTAGATACACCACTACAAAAGTATTGGTGAATGGCCATAGGATATCGTCCATCATCCTCATGAAAGTGGTTGGATCATTTGTCAAACCAAAGGGTATGAGAAGCCATTCAAAAAGACCTTCCTTTGAATTTTAGGCGGTCTTCCATACATATGTCTGTTATATAAAGATATGGTGGTAGCCAAAATTCATATCAATCTTATTGAAGTATTTGGTCCCCATGAGCTGATCAAGGAGGTCGTCGATTCGGGGAATCAGGTACTGGTTTCTGACTGTGATTTTATTCAGGGCTCGATAATCAATGCAGTGTCGTCGGGTTCCATCTTTTTTCTATACCAGCATGATTGAGCTCTCGCAAGGTGATGAGTTGGGATATATGTTCCCCTTGTGGAGCATTTATTGGATCTACCGCTTGATATCCTCATTCTCTAGTAGAGGGTGGCGGTAGACTGACCCATTGGGAAGCGGTGCATCGAGGGTCATATCGATGGGGTGCTTGACCTAACAGTGCAGAGGTACCCTAGTAGGCGAGGAGAATATATCTGAGTATTATTCCATGACCTTATCCACTTCTTCTGTGTGGATAGGTCAGTAGAAAAGACTTTGGATGTGGCTGCGATCTTTCACTCATTTTGAGAGAGAATCACAAATAAGAAAAACTTCCTCGTCTAAGAGATTACCTTTCTACATTACTTGGAAGAGATCAAGGAAATAGCACTAGGTGGGACTGCCTCGGGTATCCTATACAATTTATTGTTCAAAGTAATAATAACACTGAGAGGCCTAGACTCATATATGGCATGAAGTTTCCATAAATATGGTTGGACCAAAATAACATTAGAAACTTTGAGAGGGGAAACATCACACGATAACTCATCTTTGAAGGGCTTGATGTCATATTGCCATGTGACATTGTTGGCTAATGCGGATGTTTCTTCCTTGGTGGAGCCATCCGATGGTGTAGGGTTGCGCATGCGTCATTATCGACAGGGAGAGTCACTTGAAAACCTTTGCTAAGAGGAGGTTCTTTTGGCTACCACCATCAATGATGAAGTGTAGCGGGGTACCCTTCACTCACATCTGTGAATGAAAAAGGTGCTTGCCTTCCTCTAGCTCATCTAGTTCACTGGGATAGAGCTTGGTGGTAGCAACGATAGCATTGGGTTCTACGTCAATGATCCGTCTCCCCCTTTCTGGTTCTGACTCAAATTCGAAACCCGCATATGATTCAGAGGCTTTCACCTTAGCCACCAGTGACTTCTTCAAGAAATAATCAACAGTGTTATGCTAAGGGATCTTATGGAAGTCGCACCACTTCTCGGTATCTTTCTTTGTCTTTCCGGTGTCCTTCATTGCTTGTGGCCTGGGATGGTTTTCCTAATGTTGTATGTCTTTTCTTTGTCCTTTTTTATGCGGGGTAGGACCTCCCTTTCCTGGATTTTTCTATGAGGGGTTCCCAGGACCAAATTTCCACATCTTTTATTTGATATTTTTCTCGATTTTGACGGCATATCGATAGGCTGTGCCTAAGGATGAGATGTCCAAAAAGTCCATTTCGGCCTAGATGTATATATGCAGACTGCCTTGATACTTGAGCACCATATGTCACTTAGAATCTTTGATACCCATCTTGGTGCACAAGGTATGGAAGATATTTGTGAACTTGGGTACCACTTGGTCTCTTTCCTGCCACAGCATGGTCCATTTTGTGTACAGGTCGTCATAAATTCCAATAGGGTAGTATTTTTCCTTAATAGCATCCTTGAAGGACTCCTAGGTGACTGCAACTATAAATAATGAGGGTTCCTTTGTTTCCTTTTGCTCATAGAAATTTTCCCACCAATCTTTGACACGGGGCATGGCTTTGAGGAGCACAAAAGTAATATTTTCTCTATTCAAGAAGTTATGGATAAAGAAATATCCTCCTAGTAGATTCAACCATTTGTCTACCGCATATGCGTCTATCTAACCTTCAAATATAGGAATATCGAAGTTGATTTGTACCTTGAAGGGGGTGGCAGCTCCATTTGAGGAAGATGTGTCACATGTTGTTAGCAACCAAAGGATTTGTGCAAAACTATCCATCATCTCATTCCTCTGCTGCACGAAGGACTCCTCGAGCAACATTTTGAAGGGATCTCATGATCCATCATATTTTTTTCATCTTCAATGAGAGGTCGTTTGGCCATGCGAGAGATTTTTTCCTCAAGAGAAAAAAGATCGAGACATAATTCTTTGTACCCTAACCTCGTTGGGGACATGCATTAAGAACAACAATGGGCATACCGCTTTGATACCACTGATCCAAAATATATTTGCAGAATGAAATGAATACAGATTATTATTGAAAGATGCTTAACACAGAATAAAATATATACAGTAAAATTGGTTTCTATTCAATAAGGGAATAAGATGAAACTATAAAATGCAGTGGAAACAAGATTGCTAGAATGGTGGTGGCTTATCTATGAGAAGATATGTGATGACTACGCTCATTTGAAAGAATATGATTACAATAAGGCTCTGAAGGCATTTTAGCAAAAAACGAGAATGTCAAAAACCTTAGACATCCAAAAAACCTAACCCTAGGAAATGAAGCGCCAAAAGTGATGTGGGCCCTGTTTGGGTAAGTTAGTATATCAACTTCCCGGTGTAATGTCCCTAAGGCTGAGCCCTATTGTAAATTATGTCTATGAAGTTTTAAATCTTGCATTATGAATTGTAATTATGTTTTATAGGTTGGTGAGCCAAGTTTATATAAGCTGGTGGGCTTATGTGATTATTAGGCTAGAGAGCCTAAGTGTTGAAGGCTAGGAGCTTGATTTTTGTACATGTAATTATGCACAGTATTAATACAAAACATCTCTGTGTGTGGACCGACCATGATGAATGAGTGATGGGAGACTAATTAAGAATCCACAAAGCCTGGATAAGGGATTGGGGGTTGGAAGGTTGGAAAGAGAGGCTAAGTGTTGATCCTAGGGGCTTAAGTCCTTGGAAATAATATTTTAATATTATTCCAAAAGCTATGTTAAATGTGATGTTTTTATCCTAAGTTCTTTGGAATGATGAGTGACTTCCAAATGGGAAGGAATGAGCTTCATGGGTGACAAGTGTCAACCCAAGCGCATGTAGTTAAAACTGTTGAGTTGATCCATGGTGGGGGTTCCTCCATTCGATCGTGGACGATCTGAACGGTGAATCTTGTCTGAACTCTACAAGCATACCCTATTGTAGTTCTGAAACTTGAATCCTATGATGTTTTCTTGAGGAGCCGATGCACCCTCTATCTGAATTGTCGAGTCTGTGTTCGACCTCTGCGTGGATTGCTTGTCACACTTCCCATTTTCTGAACCAGAGCCAAAACCTGTGTACATTTTTGAACTAGAGTTGAAACCCATGTCTCTGTTCCCAGTTGATTGTTGTGGTTGCGTAGTTCTTGACTGTGTATGGCTTGGTGGCCATTGTATGTTCGTGTTGAGTCTCATGGTTGCCCGACTGTGTTGGAAACTGAGTTGAAGGAAACTAGTTGTATGACCTGTGTGTAACCTCTCTCCAGGTGAGGGAGGTGATTGTTGTTTAACAGGTAGGTTTTACCAATCTTGTGAGTGACTCTCTCCAGGTGAGAGAGTGCGCGGAGGAAGGAGAGAGCTCCTGGAAGGAACCCTATAGCTGCCATAGAGCTTGGATATTTCTGATCCGGTCTGTTACTGAAGCCCAAGGCAAGGGAGGTTAGCAGCTGAAGGACTGTCTAGGTGACAGAGAAGGTGTATACTCCTAGGGTGGGACAAGCATGTGGGGAAGGAGAGTCTATGGGTAGTGGGAAAAAGTGGTTCCTGGGAGAGAATATTTCTTTTGTGACTGTGTGTTCTTCCTGTAAACCTTACCTAGCCTAGGATTCCTTACACGATGGAGCTTAGTCCCAACTCGAGGGTGACCTACTGCTGAGAGTGATGAGCAGCATGGTCTAAGGCTGGGAAGTTCATGGAAGGTCTACACGAAGTTGGTGGTGTGTGACAGTTTCAAAGATAAGTGTCACTATGTTTTTGTAATTCTGTAATTCAATTAAATATGCGTGTCTGTGATTCTTACAACGTTTTCATGTATTCCACTATATTCATTAATTATTGTTAATGTCGCGGATTATGTATGCTAATGGTATTAATGTGATTATGTTGTGTTTAACCATATTTAAGAAATTGTATTTCATTAGAATGCATAATGTGTTACAGAAGTGTTTTTCCGCATAGTGGCATTGGCTCGACCCTGGGGTTGATGGCTGGGGGCGTTAAGGTTTGGTATCAGAGCCTAGTTTCAACACTGAGCCCTGATGGGCTAGAGAAGTGGTCTTTGGACCGAGTTTTTTAGAAGAAATTGTGTCTAGAGGACTAATTTCAGACCTCATAATGTTTCTGAGTGTCAACGGGCCACTTTAACATGTTACAAAGCTCAGGAGGTGTAGCAGTATTATAAAACTATAGCCGGTGTGGTATAAGGCCACAGGGAAAGAGAGAACTGCACACCAGAAGTGTTGGAGCCATAGGATCTGTTCGAGAGGAAAGGAGAACCCTCACAACTGTAAAATCTGGAGAATGTGCACAAGTTTTAAAACCCTTTGCAGTTGCACAAGAGTGTGGAAATCACGATACGCGAAATCTTGAATTCGTCAGGACCGTCCATCGGAAATGATGGGTGGAGAGCGATCAGCCTTTCGTTGACTCATGACTTGAAATGGTATAAGAGTGAGTTCGTGAGAATTCACGAAACAATAATTCACGATTGGATCACAACCGTCGATCTAAGAGGGATCCAGAGCGTTAATCGTCCAGGAAGAAATCGAAATTTCAGGAATAGGGAGGACGAAGGTGGAAAATATTTCGACCTCATGACACACGAAATCTCGATACATGAAATGTCGATGAGATATGAGTCATCAAATCATGGGGAATCAGGACCAATAGATTTTGTGGAGTCATGCTCGAGTTAGTCGCGAGAACCTTTCGGATTTCGCAAAGTTAGAAGATGGAAAAGGAGAGGTGAACACCTCCGAAACCCTAAACCCAAAGTTCTGAAGTCCCAAAATCTTCAAAGGTTGAAAGCCCGAGTAGCACCTAGCAGTTTAGCGTTTGGTCACGACCCATGGATGGATGGGTTGGGGACTAAGAAAATGGGAGCTATCACCCAAAAATTACAGGGCCGAACAGAATTCGGAAAATTCATGGAATCGAAACATTTTCTTATTCGCATTGGTTTATGAATGTTGTAGTTTTATTAAGGGTTTAACGCCTGACAAACTTCGGTTGAATGCAAGTTGTGTGTGCAGAGTTCAACGATTGTCAGGACAGTCGCGAATCGACACTGAGTATAGAAATGGAAGAGGTGCGGATTGCCTCCATTTCAGAGAACGAAAGCGGAGGAAGAGATGCCAACTTAGGAGTCGAAGGATCGAACTCCAATGGGCACAGAAGAGAATTGGATAAGGAAGGGCATATGATGAAAATCATTGAAAGATTGCAGAAATATGCCCAGGCTCACCGAGCCGATAGCCGAAAGCTCATGAAAGTCATGGATAAGAAGGATGAATTCAACTTAAGGATGTTGAAGAGTCTGGAAAGAATAGAAAAGAAATTGGAAAAGGAGAGTGACTCAAGAAAGATAGAGAGTCGCAGGACCCCTGAGAGGAAAAGAAGATCAAGGAGTGTCAAAAGACATCGTCGTCGCTCCCCAAAGCATTCCAGTAGGGAAGCACATAGTAGTTCAAGCCCATCTCCTACCAGAAAGCACATGAGATCTGGGATGGATGAATTGAAAGGGGAAATGAACAATATCAAGCCTCCAACGTTCGATGGAGAACATAAGAAGGAGGAAGATGTTGAAACTTGGTTGTTGGGTATGAGGAAATACTTTCAAATGCAGAATTATTCCTCTCATGTAGAGGGCAGGATTTCCATGTATCAACTGAAGGGAAAGGAATCCATTTGGTGGGATCAACTTGTGTAGGTGCAGCACATCAAGGAAAGGTACATCACATGGAAAGAATTCAAGAGGTATTTCGAGAGGAAATACTTAACTAAAAGATATTATGACAGAAAGATGAAAGAGTTCTTTGAGATCAAGCTGGATAACAAGACCATTGATGAGTATGAACGACAGTTTTTGGAATTACTAAAGTATGTTCCATTCATCAAAGATGAGTCTATCAAGATTCATAGGTACCTGAGTGGATTACTACCTCCTATTGGAGATAAGATTCAGTATGATGACCCAAAGACTATGGAAGAAACAATAAGAAGAGCGAAGTGATTATTTGAACAACAAAGAGAAAATCCTACCTTTCGGAAGGCTTGGGATGACCAGAAGAAGTTCACGAAAGAGCATAGGTAGAAGGGAAACAAGCCTCCCTTTTTCAAAAATAGTCCTCAAGGACAACCATCTTTTAGAGAGCCCAGGAAGGATGAAGTGGGTGGGCAAATTCCAAGACTGCCACCTATGGAGTGTTGGGGTTGTAAAGGAAACCATAGGTACATAGATTTCCCCTACATAAATGATAAAGAGAGAGTCGTCCACAATGTCCAGCAAGCTAAAAAAATGGATTACATGGGCAGTAGAATGCCAAGGATCTACGCAGCCCTGGACAACAAGCAAGCTAAATTTCAGTCACACATGATTGAAGCGGAAGGTATGATTAACAACCAACCATTTATTATTTTAATTGATTCAGGGGCTAGCCATAGTTATGTAGATCCTAGGGTGGTAGAAATTTTGCATTTATCGATAAGCAAACATGAAAAGTCTTGGTTAGTGCATCTAGCTATAGGAACCAAGAGGAAAGTCACGAAGATAGTCAAGTCTTGTCCTATGGACATGAATGGACTGAGCACAAAGGATGAATTGAACATTATGCCATTAGGCTCTTATGATTGTTTAATTGGGATGGACTGGTTGGACCAACATCATTCCCTCCTGGACTGTCGTAACAAGGAATTCACATGCCTGGATGAGAAGGGGAATCAAAAAACATTCCAAGGAATTCCCAGAGCTGTGGTTGTTAGAGAAATCTCAACAATGCAGTTGAAAAAGTGCTACATGAAAGGTTTTCAATTGTTTGCAGCCCATGTGGAGGAAGCATCCAGAGATGAAGTTTCAAAGATCAGAGACCATGTGGTACTAATAGAGTTTGAAGACATATTTCAGGAGGTACCCAGACTACCTCCGAAGAGAGACATCGATTTCTCTATAAATTTGATGCCTGGAGAAACTCTAGTATCAAAAGCTCTGTACAGGATGAGTATGCCAGAGTTGAAAGAGTTGCAATTGTAGATTGAAGAGCTTCTAAAGAAGGGCTACATTCACCCAAGCATTTCACCTTAGGGTGCCCCAGTCCTATTTGTGAAGAAAAATGATGGGATGTTGAGGTTGTGCATTGATTTCAGACATTTGAACAAAGTAACTATCAAGAGAAAGTATCCTCTGTCGAGGATCGACGATCTTTTCGATCAGTTGAAAGGTGAAAAAATATTTTTGAATATAGATCTCAGATCGGGATACCACCAGGTAAGAATAAAATATGAAGACATCAACAAGACTGCCTTTAGAACAAGGTATGGTCATTACGAGTTCACAGTGGTGTCATTTGGACTGTCAAATGCACCCACTGTTTTTATGTGCTTGATGAATGGAGTATTCAGGGACTATCTAGACAAGTTTGTCATAGTCTTCCTCGATGACATCTTGGTTTATTCCAAGTCGGAAGAAGAACATGAGCGACATCTGAGGATGGTGTTGCAAGTGCTAAGAGAGCACCAGTTGTATGCCAAGTTGAGAAAATGCTCATTTTATCAGGAACAGATCCATTACTTGGGGCATATTATCTCGAAGGATGGGATAGTTGTAGACCCTGAGAAGATTGAGGCCATTAGAGAATGGTCAGCGCCAAAGAATGTGATGGAAGTTAGATCCTTTATGGGTCTAGCTGGTTATTACAGAAGGTTCATCGCAGGGTTTTCGAGGATATCTCACCCTATCACTTCCCTGCATAGGAAGGAGAAAAAGTCCTAGTGGATAGAAGATTACGAGAAAAGATTTCAACGATTCAAGAAACTGTTAACCAGTGCTCCAATATTGAGAATTGCAGACCCAAACGAAGATTTCATAGTATGCACTGATGCATGCAAAGAAGGACTAGGAGGGGTCCTCAGTCAGAACGGATTTGTAATCTGTTATGAGTACAGGAAATTAAAAGAGCACGAGAAGAACTATGCAACCCATGACTTGGAGTTGCCAGCCATGATTCATGCTCTGAAGAAATGGAGGCATTACCTCATGGGAAGGAGGTTTGAACTCAGAACATACCATAACGGTTTGAAATATTTGTTTGATCAGCCAACCTTAAACACTAGACAAAGTAGGTGGCTGGAATTTCTGTGTGAGTACAACTTTGATATCAAGCATATCAAAGGGAAGGAGAATAAAGTGGTTGATGCACTTGTTGATTAAGGTTGGTTGTCATTGATGTCAACCCTTGAAGAAAGACCCATAGCACAAAGGTTTGGGTAATGGGACCAATAGTGTTTGATGTAAATATGACTCATTATTCTTTTGTCATGGTTGATAAGAAGTAAATATGGATGAACTCCAAAGTTGTCCCCTTATGGTGAAAGCCCTCACGGGAAGACGCTTTGTGGAGTAAGAGAACCCATGCTTAATTGTGG
>JZKD02S1664383.1:181320-191768 GCA_000966675.3 Picea glauca
AAAAAACATTCTATGGTTTTCTCCCGATTTGGGTTTCCACGTAAAACACTGGTGTACTGTGTATGTGTATGATTGTTCATTTGTTCATTGCTTATTTACTCTGTAGTTATTAGATGATAATGCTTCATTGATATAACAGTTGGATTATATGGTTAAAAGGTATTAAATTGCTCTATTACTGATTCACCCCCCCTCTCAGTAATACAACAACACTCAGCAGGAGGGTGCATGAATTACATGCTACAGCCATTAGCATGTATTAGACTGATATTAAAAGAAGAATTTGGGAGGCTGTAAATGCAGATCTGCAATACAGAGAATTGGTAGCAAAGATACAACAAGGTAAGATGCCACAGAAGGTGGAAGTTTATAAATTGAAAACAAGTGGAATACTGTTTTACAAGAACATAATTTTTGTACCCAATGTCCATGGCTTAAAACAGATGATTTTGCAGGAGATGCATAATGTGCCTTATGCAGGGCACCCTGGATATCAAAAAACTATGGCAGCGATCAAGAGCCATTACTTTTGGCCAGGTATGAAGAAAGATATTGAAAAATACATTGCTAGATGTATGGAGTGCCAGAAAGTTAAAGTTGAGCATAAGCACCCAGCAGGGTTGCTGCAACCTTTACCCATTCCTGAGTGGAAGTGGGAAGTAGTAACGATGGATTTTATTACGGGATTGCCCAGAACAACCAAGACGCATGATTCAATCATGGTGGTGGTGGACAAGCTTACAAAAGATGCCCATTTTATTCCACTGAAAACTACTCACAAGGCAACAAATGTTGTTGATATTTTCATAAAGAAAGTGGCACAATTGCACGGAATTCCTAAAACGATTGTGTCTGACAGAGACTCGAAATTCACCTCGAATTTCTGGAAATGATTGTTCAAAGGATTCAGAATGAATCTGAACTTTAGTACATCTTATCATCCTGTGTCTGATGGATAGAAAGAGAGGGTGAATAGAGTAATAGAAGACATACTGAGAATGTATGTGATGGACAAACCATCAAGATGGGAAGACTACCTGCACTTGGCAGAATTTGCCTACAACAATGGGTATCATGCATTGTTGAAGATGAGCCCATTTGAAGCACTTTATGGAAGAAAGTGAAATACTCTAGTGAGTTGGGATAATCCAGCTCATAGAGCAGTAGTTGGGCTAGAGTTGCTCAAGGAGATGGAGGACCAAATGATAAAAATTAAGCAGAATTTGAAAGTTGCCTAGGACAGGCAGAAAAGTTATGCTGATAAGAATAGAACCCACACAGATTTCAAAGTGGGTGATCATGTTTTCCTGAAAGTGAAAACTAACAGGAGTTCCTTGAAGCTGGGAAGTTGCGCCAAGTTGGCAGACAGATTTTGTGGGCCATTTGAAATCCTGGAAAGGATTGGGACAGTTCCATATATGCTTGCATTACCTGCATCCATGACTGTACATAATGTGTTTCATGTTTCATTTCTTAAGAAATATATACCATATGCTAATCATGTTATTGAGGGAATGTGATTCAGGTGGAACAAGAAGGTGTCCTGCAAGTGCATCCTATGTGCATATTGGACAAGAAAAACAAGTAGCTCCAGAATCGAGCTATAGGTCTTGTAAAGTTCCAGTGGACCTGGTATGGTCCTGAGGACGCGACATGGGAGCATGAAGATGTTATGCGGGCAAAGTAGCTGCATCTTTTTGAAAATTTTGAAAATATTGCAGATGCAATATAAAGTTGCATTGAGGACAATGCAAAAATAAAGGGAGGGGATTGTAATGTCCCCAAGGCTGAGCCCTGTCGTAAATTATGTCTGTGAAGTTGTAAATCTAGCATTATGAATTGTAATTATGTTTTATAGGCTGGTGAGCCAAGTTTATATAAGCTGGTGGGCTTATGTGATTATTAGTCTAGAGAGTCTAAGTGTTGAAGGCAAGGAGCCTGATTTTTGTACATGTAATTATACACATTATTAATACAAAACATCTCTGCATGTGGACCGACCACGATGAATGAGTGATGGGGGACTAAGAATCCACAAAGCCTGGGTAAGGGATTGGGGGCTGGAAGGTTGGAAAGAGAGGCGAACTGTTGAGCCTAGGGGCTTAAGTCCTTGGGAATAATATTTTAATATTATTCCAAAATCTATGTTAAATGTGATGTTTTTATCCTAAGTTCTATGGAAGGATGAGTGACTTCCAAATGGGAAGGAATGAGCTTCATGGGTGACAAGTTTCAACCCAAGCGCATGCAGTTAAAACTGTTGAGTTGAGTCATGATGGGGGTTCCTCCTCCATTCGACCGTGGACGATCTGAATGGTGAATTTCGTCTGACCTCTGCAAGCATACCCTCACGCAGCTCTAAAACCCGAAGCCTGTGATGTTTTCTTGAGGATCCGATGCACCCTCTGTCTGAACCATCGAGTCTGTGTTCGACCTCTACGTGGATTTCTTGTCACGCTTCCCATTTTCTGAACCAAAGTCGAAACCCTTGTACATTTGTGAACCAAAGCCAAAACCTGTGTCTGTGTTCCCAGTTGACTACTGTGGTCGTGCAGTGCTTGACTGCGTATGACTTGTTGGCCAGTGTATGTTCCTTCTGAGTCTCGTGGTTGCCCAACTGTGTTGGAAATCGAGTTGAAGGAAATTGGTTGTATGACTTGTGTGTAACCTCTCTCCAGGTGAGGGAGGTGATTGTTGTTGAAGAGGCAGGTTTTACCAAGCCTATGAACGACTCTCTCCAGGTGAGAGAGTGCATGGAGGAAGGAGAGAGCTCCTGTAAGGAACCATGTAGCTACCACAGAGCTCAGAGATTTCTGGTTCGGTCTGTTACTGAATCCCAAGGTAAGGGAGGTTAGCAGCCGAAGGACTGTCTAGGTGACAGAGAAGGTGTATACTCCTGGGGTGGGATAGGCATAGGAGAGTCTGTGGGCAGTGGCCATAAGTGGTTCCTGGGAGATAATCTTTCTTCTGTGACTGTGTGTTCTTCCTGTAAACCTTACCTAGCCTAGGATTCCTTACCTGGTAGAGCTTTGTCCTAGCTCGGGGGTGACCTACTGCTGAGAGTGATGAACAGTGTGGTCTAAGGATGGGAGGTTTGTGGAAGGTCTACATGCAGTTGGTGGTGTGTGACAGCTTCAAAGATAAGTGTCACTATGTTTTTGTAATTCTGTAATTCAATTAAATATGCATGTCTGTGATTCTTGCAACGTTTTCATGTATTATGTTGTATTCATGAATTATTGTTAATGTCGTGGATTATGTATGCTAACGGTATTAATGTGCTTATGATGTGTTTAACCGTATTTAAGCAATTGTATTTCATTATAATGCATAATGTGTTACAGAAGTGTTTTTCCGCATAGTAGCGTTGGCCTAACCGTGGGGTTGATGGTCGGGGGCGTTACACCCGGGGTCGTAACTTTTGCATACGATCTTCGTTTTAGCCACATGATAGACTGTTGGAATGGTCTATCCGATGACTAAACATTTTTTTGTTATTTATCAAAGGTCAATTTGACTGTGGCGGGCCCTAAAAACATTGTTTAGGGCCTCAAAACAACCCTGCAAGTCAGGGACCCGAAAACAAGGGAAAAACTACCAAACTAGAAAATTTCCAAAATGAGCCAGTTGGAATAGGGTGGAGGGCACCGAAATCCATATGGATCACATGGACACAAGCATAATTTTTGTATCCATTGTTGAGAAGAATAAATGGTTTATTTATCAAATGGATGTAAAATCAACATTTTGGAATGGACATTTAGAAGAAGAAGTATATGTGGAACAACTACATGGCTATGAGATTCCAGGATAAGAAAACAAAGTATACAGATTGAAGAAGGAACTGTGTGGATTAAAACAAGATTCCAAATCTTGGTATAGTCACATAGATTCCTATTTCATTCAAAATTGATTTTAGAGAAGTAAATGTGAGGCAACACTATACAAGAAATCCAATCAACAAGGTAATATGTTGATTGTTTTCTTATATGTAGATGATTTGATTTCTACAGGTGATTTTGGGATAAAATAATTTAATTTAGTCATGAAGTATGGATTTGAAATGACTGATTTGGGGATTATGATATATTTTCTGGGTATTTAAGTTCACCAGTCCAAAGATGGTATATTTATTTCACAATCTAAGTATGCACATGAAATTTTGAAAATATTCCACATAATAAATTCCAAAGAATCCCCTACACGAGTCATAACACGATTGAAGTTAAGAAAATAAGATGAAGGGTCGAAGGTGGACCCTACTATGTTTAAAAGGATGGTAGGCAATCTTATGTATCTAACAAGAACAAGACCTGATATTATGTATGGAGTGAGCCTGATTTCAAGGTTCATGGAAACTCCAAAAGAATCACATTGGAAGGAAGGTAAAATAATTCTGAGATATGTGAATGGACCAAAATATTTTGGCATAATGTATTCTACTTCAGAATACTTCATACTTATGGGATACACTGATAGTGATTGTGGAGGAAACATAGATGACAAGAAAAGTACATCTCGGTGGAAATTTCATTTTGGAACAGGTAGAGTGGCATGGGCATCAAGGAAGCAACGCATTGTGACTCTTTCTTCAACAGAAGTTGAGTATGTCGTAGCTAGAAGTGTAGCTTGTTAAGAAATTTAAATAAGAAGAATGTTAAAAGATTTGATGCAGGGATAAGAGGAACCAACTACAATATTTTGTGACAACGATTTATCCATCATGTTATCCAATAACCATGTGTTTCACAAGAAAACCAAACACATTGATACAAGGTATCATTTTATCAGAGAATTAGTGAATAAAAAGAAATTTTTTTGGAGTTTTGTAGGTTTAAAGAACAAGGCACAAATATATTTACAAAATCTTTGGCAAGAGATGCATTTCATAAACTGGAGTTTTGTAGGTTTAAAGAACAAGGCACAAATATATTTACAAAATCTTTGGCAAGAGATGCATTTCAAAAATTGCGCAGTTGTCTAGGAGTTGGCACAGTCGCAGATGTATGATAGTTCATGTCAATTCAAATTTTTGATGTAAATTTTTGTAATCCCACCTACTTATAATTAAGGGGGAGCATTGAAAATATTAATTACAAGTAAGTGAGATTTACGCCTCTGTCGACTTAATTGGTCAGTCAGTATGGAAGTTTCAAGTTCATGACCTCTATGTTTACACAAACTTAGTTGTGTCAGTCAACAAGCAAGAGAGTTATTTAATGGGCCGATCTTTATCTTTTTCAAGCTATGTTAAGTAGATATAAGTCAAACGAATTTATTGTTGTCTTTATTGCTTAAGTCAGTTTTTCTTCTATAATAAGTCTCTATATTTATCTATATATGTTCGAGTCTGTAGGTAGTCGAAATAGAGGAACATAGAGTGTGTTAATAGATAGTTAGTAGGAACAACAACTGTGAGGACTTGGAAAAGTCTGAGAGCTCAAGCTCTGGTTTTTGCAAAATTTGCAGAAGGTGTTGGATCCAAAGCTCAGCATAATTTTGTATTATGTATCCGCGTGCAGTGTTCAAGTTTGATAATATATATGAATTAATTTGGGTGTTGACATATTTCTAAATGGTCCTTATGTTTGTGAGTTCATGTGTTAAAGATTAGCACAGTGTGAAGAAATAATTTCATTAAGTGTTTTTAGTCTCGCAGTTGCACAATAAGTCCTAAGAGTCAATGACGAAGAGTTTAACACCGCGCGGTCATAATTTCTCTACCCGTTGTAGATCTAATATAATCAAAGGATTAATCCCACGACACTGAAATTTGCACACAATGTTAAATCATATTATGTTTCTACCATATTCTTGCAACATAAGAGGGAGTCTAGCTATGGAAAGGGCTCCAAAATATGAAGATCTCTTTTTCTAAATGAGTGTTGGACATTTGATTAGCCTATCAAGAGAAAAAAAATTAGCTAGAAATGAAAGAACCACAAGCAAATATGTACAAATAAATATGAATCTCAATTGAATTTATCAACTATTTGAAGCAAGAAAGGAGTGTTGGAAGTTTGATTATGCTATCAAGAGAAATTTTTTAACCAAAAGCAAAGCTGTATAAATAAATATAAATCTCAAATGAATTTATCAACTATTTGAAGAAAAATTTTAACCAAAAGCAAAACTGTATAAATACATATAAATCTCAAATGAATTTATCAACTATTTGAAGCAAGAAAGGAGTGTTAGACCTCTTATTAGGCTAGCAAAAGAAAATTTTGAGCTGAAAATGAAAGAACCTAAAACAAAACTTTACAAATAAATATAAATCTCAAATGAATTTATCAACTATTTGCGGCAAGAGCCACTTCAAGGCACACCCATGTATTTGGATTGAATGTGAATTTGTAAACTTTTACTATAGTTGACACATGAGCATAGAAATCACTTTGCCTCTAAAATACAACAGATGATACTAGTGAAAAACGATTATCTTGTGGTAGTGGGTAGACAACTCTCTTTTCAATTTTTCCACGTAGTCACAAATTTGTTTTATTTTAGCATTAGCCATGCACAATAAACTATATACAGTAGCACATCATTTCACAAATGCCACTATTGTACTTGTGCCCATTTAATACATGTTTAGTTGTGATATTTTGCTACTATGAAGGTTATTCCTCCAAGTGCCATCCAAATTCATACTTGCAAGACAAGGAAGCTTCCCTTAGCCTTATATTCCAATCTGTAATAGAGAGCAGAGTAGAGTTTGCAGGATGTCCTTTAGACACTCATGTTCTGCAAAGGCTGGATCTGCAGCAAGGTTAGCTTTTGGGATGTCACAAGGCAGAGGCTCTTAGTCATTCAGAAAGAGTTACATATATTTCTCGTCTTGAACTGTAGTGGCCCTTGCCACCAAGTTATCACACAATGTCAATTAACATCTTATTTGAAGCCTTGAATTGTAGTGGCCCTTCCTCGTCATGAAAGGTAGTGGACCTTTCCACCAAGTTATCACACAATCCACACTGAGAGCACAACAAACACCAATAAGAAGTCCAAGTAGCTCTACATCTCCAGATCCAAAATTAGCAAGTTTGTTACCAATGAAGACAAGAAATCTGCGCGACATCTATAATGTTGACACAAAAAATTCATTTTTAGTTTTTTATCTGTTTTCACAAATATATGATCCATTAAATTTTGAAGAAGTTGACAAAGATGATGTATGGGCACAAGCCATGGATGAAGAAATTAAAGGCATAGAGAACAAGAAAACATGGAAATTAATTGATGTACCTTAAGACAAGAATGTGATAAGTATCAAATGGATTTATAAAACCAAGCAATATACAAAAGAAAATGTGCAGAAGCATAAGGAAAGGTTAGTTGAAAAAGGTTGTATACAATAACCTGGAATTTATTTTAATGAAACATTTACATTAGTTGTGCGCATGGATGCAGTAAGAATTGTGTTATCCATTATTGTGCAGAATAAATGGTCTATTTATTAAATAGATGTAAAGTGAGAATTTTTGAATGGACATTTAGAAGAAGTATATTTGTAACAACCACAAGGCTATGAGATTCAAGGACAAGAAAACAAAGTATATGGATTTAAGAAGGAACTCTATGGATTAAAAAAATCTCCGAGGGCTTGGTACAATCACATAGACTCCTATCTCATTCAAAATGGATTTTAGAGAAGTGAATGTGAGCCAACACTGTACATCAAATCCAATCAACAAGGTAATATGTTGATTGTTTGCTTATATGTAGATGATTTGATTTTTACAAGTGATTTTGGCATAAAATAATTTAAGTTAATCATGAAGGATGAATTTGAAATGACTGATTTTGGGCTTATGAGATATTTTCTGGGTATTGAAGTTCACCAGTCCAACGATGGTATATTTATTTCACAATATACGTATACACATGAAATTTTGAAAAGATTCAACATGATAAAATCCAAAGCAACCCCTACATGAGTCATAACAAGATTGAAGCTAAGCAAAGAAGATGAAGGGTCCAAGGTCGATCCTACTCTCTTTAAAAGGATGGTAGGTAGTCTTATGTATCTAACAAAAACAAGACTTGATATTATGTATGGAGTGAGCCTAATTTCAAGTTTCATGGAAACTCTAAGAGAATCACATTGGAAGGCAGGTAAAAGAATCTTGAGATATGTTAATGAAAAAGAAAAAAATGGCATAATGTATTCTACTTCAAAAGATTTCAAACTTGTTGGATACACTGACAGTGATTGTGGAGGCAACATATATGACAGGAAAAGTACCTCTGGGTACACATTTTATTTTGGAACATGCATCGTGTCATGGGCATCAAGGAAGCAACCCATTGTGAATCTTTCTTCAGCAAAAGCCAAGAACGTTGTAGCTACAAGCGCAATCTGTCAAGAAATTTAGATGAGAAGAATGTTAAAATATTTGATGTAGAAACAACATGAACCAACTACAATATTTTGTGACAACAATTTTGCCATCATGTTATCCAAGAACCATGTGTTTCACAAGAAAACCAAGCACATTGATACAAGGTATCATTTTATCAGAGAATTAGTGAATAACAAAGAATGTTTTTTAGAGTTTTGCAGGTCTAAAGGACAAGGCACATATATATTTACAAAATCTTTGGCAAGAGATGCATTTCAGAAACTACGCAGTTGTCGAGGAGTTGGCATAGTAACAGATGTATGACAGTTCATTTCAATTCAATTTTTTGATGTAAATTGTTTTAATCCCACCTACTTATAATTAAGGGGGATCATTGAAAATATTAATTACAATTCGGTGAGATTTACGCCTCCATCGAATCAGTGAGTCATTCAATCTAGAAGTTTCAAATTAGTGAGCTCTACATTTACACAAACTTAGTTTTCTTAGTCAACAAGCAGGAGAGTTATTTAATAAGCCAATCTTTATCTTTTTCGAGCTCTGTTAAATAGATATTATTGTTTTCTTTATTGCTTAAGTCAAATTTTCTTCTACAAGAAGTATTTGTCTTTATCTATATATGTTCGAGTCTGTGGGTAGTCAAAACAGAGGAAGATAGAGTGTGTTAGTTGATAGTTAGCAACAACAACAATTGTGAGGAGTCTGAAAAGCGTGAGAGCTCAAGATCTAGTTTTGTAAACTTTGCAGAAGGTGTTGGAGCCTAAGCTTGATATAATTGTGTATTTTGTATTCGCATGCAATGCTCAAGTTTAATAATATATATGAAGTAATTTGTGTGTTGACATATTTTTGAATGGTCGTTATGTTTTTTATTTCATGTTATAAATATTATCACAGTGTGTAGAAATCGTTTCATTAAGTGTTTTATCACAGCGCGCAGTATTGTGAGTAGTCTCTCAACTACGCGATAAGTCTTGAGAGTAGTGACGAAGAGTTTAACACCGCGCGGTCTTTTGTAACTATGCCACGCAGTGTTGTAGAGTCGAGATAATCAAAGGATTAAGCCCACAACACTAAAATTTGCACACAATGTTGAATCGTATTATGCTGCTACCATATCCCTGCAACATAAGAGGGAGTCTAGTTATGGAAAGGGTTTAGAAATATGAAGGTCTATTTTTCTAAATGAGTGTTGGATGTTTGATTAGCCTATCAAGAGAAAAAATTTAGCTGGAAATAAAAGAACCACAAGCAAAACTATACAAATAAATATGAATCTCAAATGAATTTACCAACTATTTGAAGCAAGAAAGGAGTGTTGGACGTTTGATTAGCCTATCAAGAGAAAGTTTTTAACCAAAAGAAAAACTGTACAAATAAATATGAATCTCAAATGAATGTATCAACTATTTGAAGTAAGAAAGGAGTGTTGGACATTTGATTAGCTTATCAAAAGAAACATTTTAGTTGGAAATGAAAGAACCAAAAGAAGAACTTTCCAAATAAATATAAATCTCAAATGAACAACTATGTGAGGCAAGAGCCACTTCAAGGCACACCCATGTATTTGTCTTGTAAGTGACTTTGTAAGCTTCTACTATAGTTGAAACATGAGCATAGAAATCGATTTTCCTCTAAAATAAAACAGATGCTATGAGTGAAACACTTTTATGTTGTGGTAGTGGGTGGACAACTCTCTTTTCAAGTTTTCCACATAGTCGCACATTTTTTTTACACTAGCATTAGCCATGCACAATAAACTATATATAGTAGCGCGTCATTTCATGAATTCCACTATTGTACTCGTGCCCATTGAATACATATTTACTTGCCATATGTTGCTACTGTGAGGTTGTTCCTCCAAGTTCCATCCAAATTTAATAGCTCATACTTGCAAGCCAAGGAAGCTTCCCTTAGCCTTATGTTCGAATCTTCAATAGAGAGCAGAGCAACGTTTGCAGGATGTCCTGTTAAGAACCAAACATCAATATAGCATGGAAAAACCACAGGAAAAGTACTCAACGCCTTGAAACTGAGATAATTTCAGATAATAAGCCTCTTCGAGGGGGCAACCTCCTTTTA
>JZKD02S1664383.1:225539-256439 GCA_000966675.3 Picea glauca
TTTATTCGGAGTTTACTTGTTTAAAAGTGCGTGGAGTTCTTTAGTCTCAAAACCCCCAACCCTAAGTGGTGGGCCCAAAGCTTATTAGCATTTTTCGTAATTTGGCAATTATAGTTTTGTTTTGTTTCTACCTTGGGCATTTGTAAATGTCGAACCCCGAATTCCAAAAACCAAAACCGAAGTGTTGGGCCCACAACCTTTTTCGCATTTCGCGATTAGGCAATCAGCCTTATATTTTGTTTTTGTATCGAGCGTTTGTAAACGCCGAAACCCTGAAGTGCTGGGCCCACAACTTGTTGACATTTCGCGATTCAGGTATTGTTGTTTGGTTTGTTTGCATTGGGTGTTTGTAAACGCCGAAGCCCGAACCCCAATTTACCTCAAAAATACACGCTAGATACATAATGTTGTGTCTTTGTAGCAGATATGAAAGGTGGCTGTTGCAGTGGAAATGGTGCAAAGGTCATGGCATAGGCAAAAGCACCATCGATTGATGATATCATAAAAATGGGCACAGAGAACAATCATGGTATATACTATCCCTAATCCTATTGCTACCGATTTAAAAGTAATCAATCATGGTATATACTATCGTGGTATATACTATCCCTAGTCCTATTGCTACCGATTTAAAAGTAATTAATCATGGTACAGAAAACAATCATGGTATATACTATCTCTAATCCTGTTGTAAACTTGAAAATAATCTTAATACATTAAAAATTAGCTTAAAAAATGAGATTGTTTTTGAGATTGTTTCTGTTTACTCCAAACTAATGTCAAGTTAAAAAAAAAACAACCTCCGTCCTGGAATCCCAACCTAAAAGGCACGGATTAATAATATACACTAACCCATTCAACGAAGTCCGTGAGAAATTATAAGCAACTTTGTAGAAAAAAACCTATCTACAGGAATAATACCCTTAAAACGCCTTCGGACTAATAATCTACACTACTCATTCATTCAACAAAGAGCGTGAGAAATTATAAGCAACTTTGTAGAACAAGACCTCTCTATCGGAATAATACCCTAAACCGACTTTAAACTGGGAGACAAGACTGAATATACAGTGTACAGCGTATGGGCTGCTCATCTTGTCGCACCTCTCGCAATCTTGACCGAATCTAAATTTCCTTTGCCTCTGAGCTCTGTGCTTTGCTGATGTCTCAGATATTCACCATACAGCATGGATTTATACAATGGTGGGTGAGTTTCATCTATTAGTTGGGGAGCAGGAAATATTGGAGCATCCATAGCAGGCCCATTTGGTGCTGCAATTGAAATTCTTGTTTTCTCTGCGTTCACGACAGCTCTGTGCTCCACGCTCTTGTATCTCCCATTGCTCACAATCTGTCAATGAAAATAAAAAACAAAAGAATCTACTCAAATTAATAATCTGATGTCTCTATCATTGCACAAATCTTTAAAAAAAATAAAAAAATAATTCACCTCCATATGTTCACCAACGTTCACAACTAAGGTATTGGGAGAGGGCTCAACGGCCACCCAACGCCCATCATGCCGCACTTGCAGACCCCCCACCTCGTTTTGTAATAAAATATTGAGGCCACCTTGATCAGAATGGGGTGCAAAGCCCATGGTTTGGTCTGGCTCTGGACACCGGGGATACAAGTTTAGTACACTCAGTTGAATACCATCTTTGAAGACCGTTGGTATGTAATCTGACTTCAGTCCCAAGCTTTCAGATATTGCTGCCATCAATCTCAGAGCCAATTTCCTGGTTTCTTTGAAGTATTCTCCTGCAACCTCTCTACGGCCATAGAGGTGATTACCATAAGTGCTCGGCTCATTGAAAATTAACGAAAGAAATCAAATGTTGGATCGAGATCATACCTGTAATTTGGGGGATTATCGGGTGTGTGCAGTTGAGGATAAGAGAAATGCTTTAAATAGTCTCTCCAATTGAAAAATTTGTCCACTTTCACATTGTAGCTTGTGCCATATCTTACCGGATTCAGCACGTCTTCGCTCTCATACTTCAACTTCTCTTCTGAGGAGAGGGAGAAGAATTGATGGGCTGCATCTAACATACTGGAAATCAGAGATTCCTGAATGCCATGATTAACTACCTGCTCCGAAGAAAACTTATTAGCACGTGCTTTCCCTTWAAAATACAAGCTAGAGGACAAATGATGAGGGGCRGCGTAATTCATCCACCCTAAGTCTGTTTGTGTGTTGTATAATGCTGGTGGGTGGATTTTATAGTCCAATTTTGGGTGTTGTATAATGCTGGTGGGTGGATTTTGTAGTCCAATTTTGTGTGTTGTATAATGCTGGTGGGTGGATTTTACACTCCAATTTTTGTGTTGCTCTGTTTGTTGTATAATGCTGGTGGGTGCATTTTACAGTCCAACTATAACCAGAAATGCAAAATGAATGTAAAAATCACTTAAATTCTCAATTTTATGATTTTAAAATTGTAATTTAAATATGATTTGTGACTTTTGAATCAATAGAGATGATCATAATTACAATTTAAATAATAAATTGATTAAAGAAAAAAATATTTTATTCATCTAATTTCAATTAAATCAACTAAAACTACTGTAAATATGAGGATTTAATTGCTTCACAGAAGACGCCCAGAAATTGTGCTTTCTGATTGCAACGACATCAAATAAAAGTAGGGTACTCTATAGATCTGGTAGAGGATTTTCTGGTGCTGATATAAATTGATTTCAACTCATAATTCATTATGTGAATTTGAACTAAAATGTATCTAGGCAAACTTAGGGTTAAAACAACAAAGCTGGGATTTATCTTTATTACCCGAAAGAAACCCCAATCTGCACACGCCTGAGCGAGACACTTGATTGCCTCCAGTCGTTCCTCTGGGGATTTATCCAGGGCAGACACATCTATGATTGGTATATTTTCACCTTCTGTGACTTCTGCTGCTGACGGGCGGCTATCCTGTGGGAACACATATTTAATCGGCACTGAATTCAAAGCACCAGAGTCGGCCATATATTTCACGCCCTTCATATAATCGTATTCATCAACATTCTTGGGGGATTCAGACATGGAAGTAGCCATGGAAGCACCAGACAGCAATATACTAGCTTTGCATTCAATATTTCAGAACATTTCTGTAGCTTAGCTGGGATCTTCTACCTTTTTTATGCTACTATATCTCCTTTCTGTCCATTCTAAATCAGAAATTGTATAGCTCAGTCTACTATTCATGGGGTGAGATCATTGTATACGTAGCTCAGTCTACTATTCATGGGGTGAGATCATTATATACGTAGCTAAAGGCTGGACAGAATATAATTCAGAAAGAGACGGAGAGGGTCCCCTCATCACATCATTTGTATCTGTACAATCCCGACATATTTATGGCGATTCTTTATCTTTAGCGTCGCCATTGGTGCTTGCTTCGATTTCTGGTTGATTCAAGGAATCCAAACGCATCGATATGATATCGAAATTTGTCTGCATGATATCCAAATTTGTCTGCATTAACAGTTTCAAACAAAACTTGATTTACAATTACACAGAATTGTACCACAAACAAGTGCATCAACCATGCATCAACCTTATTGTGCATCAACAATGCACCTTAACCTTAATCTGTATCAAACCATGCATCTCAACATCAAACCATGTACCATACCATGTGTCAACCATGCACATCAACCATGTAAATTATCATGTACCAATCCTGTACCATACCATACATCATAACAAATGTCTCAACCATATAATATATCACTCAATCATGTCATACTCCATGTACCAATATAACCAAGACATGCATAAAAAAATGTACCTCAAGAGATATACCTCAACCATGCACCTAAGATGTGCCTAAGCATCTGTGAATACTTCAAATACCTCTCAAGCATGTACCATACCATCACCAAGCATAAGATACTATCACATAAATGTAACTCTTAAGAATTATCTATATTTCGCATGGTACTCCACATTTCTCAACAACCTGGTACCAACATACTTTCACAACTTTTCACAAGCCCTTTTACATATACACGACTTTCTCTTCTACTAAGTGTGTGTAAAGGCGCTTTCCTCCACTACATACATCTCACGATACTTCTTTATTCATGTACATGACCTATGCCCACGTATGTATGCTAATGCAAGTAGCCCATGAGATTCAACCTCAGATTCACTAATAGATTTGCAAAAAGATAAACTATAACTTTCACAAGATAGATATTCAATGTAAGTGTGTGTGTGTAAATGAGAGACTCTTTGAGGTGTATTTATGCTAATTCTACCTAACCTCTTTTCTTATTTTAGGGGTTTCTTGTTTCAACCACTTTACTCTTTCTAATTAACTAGGGACTTCTAATTTTACAAGGCCATATCTCCCTAACCATGAGGAACCACATGGTGTTCCACATATCACCAAAAACTACATGACAAGTTCTATCCATCTATGAGGGTGTTGCATCCATTTAGACTGTCCTTCATGTCTATATTCCTCATTCAATGTTGGGTGCCAAAACCAAACCTCTAGGGCTACATGTAGACTATATCTAATACCAAACTTAGGGTTAAGATTCATCTTTATTACCCGAAAGAAACCCCAATCTGATTGCCTCCAGTCATTCCTCCGAGGATTTATCCAGGGAAGACACATCTATGATTGATATACTTTCACCTTCTGCGACTTCTGCTGCTAACGGGCAGCTATCATGTGGGAACACATATTTAATTGGCACTGAACTCAAAGAACCAGAGTCGGCCATATATTTCACGCCCTTCATGTAATCGTATTCATCAACATTCTTGGTGGATTCAGACATGGAAGTAGCCATGGAAGCACCAGACAACAATATACTAGCTTTGCATTCAATATTTCAAAACATTTTTGTAGCTTAGCTGGGATCTTCTACCTTTTTTATGCTACTATATCTCCTTTCTATCCATTCCAAATCAGAAATTATACAGTTCAGTCTACTATTCATGGGGTGAGATCATTGTATACGTAGCTAAAGGCTGGACAAAATATAATTCAGAAAGAGACGGAGAGGGTCCTCTCGTCACATCATTTGTATCTGTACAATCCCGACATATTTATGGCGATTCTTTATCTTTAGCATCCCCATTGGTGCTTGCTTCGATTCCTTGTTGATTCAAAGAATTCAGACGCATCGGATATGATATCGAAATTTGTCTGCATTAACAGCTTCAAACAAAACTTGATTTACAATTACACAGATCTGTACCACAACAAGTGCATCAACCATGCACCAACCCTATTGTGCATCAACCATGCACCTTAACCTTAACCTATACCAAACCATGCATCTCAACACCAAACCATGCACCATACCATGTGTCAACCATGCACATCAACCATGTACATTATCATGTACCAATCCTGTACTACCATGTACCAACCATGCATCATAACAAGTGTCTCAACCATATAATATATCACTTAATCATGTCATACTCCATGTACCAATATAACCAAGATATGCATCAACAATGTACCTCAATAGATATACCTCAACCATGCACCTAACATGTGCCTCAAGCATCTGTCAATGTCTCTCAAGCATGTACCATACCATCACCAAGCATAAGATACTATGACATAAATGTAACACTTAAGAATTATTTATATTTCGCGTGGTACACCACATTTCTCAACAACTTGGTACCAACATACTTTCACAACCTTTCACAAGCCCTTTTACATATACATGACTTTCTCTTCTACTAAGTGTGTGTATAGGCACTTTCCTCCACTACATCTCACGACGCTTCTTTATTCATGTACATGACCTATGCCCACGTATGTATGCTATGTGTTGTTCTTCAACCCGCGTTGTATGAAACTTGTCATTCTATAGCCCATGAGATTCAACCTCAGATTCACTAATAGATTTTCCAAAAGATAAACTATAACTTTCATAAGATAGATATTCAATGTAAGTGTGTGTGTGTAAATGAGAGACTCTTTGAGGTGTATTTATACTAATTCTACCTAACCTCTTTTCTTATTTTAGGGGTTTCTTGTTTCAACCACTTTACTCTTTCTAACCAACTAGGGGCTTCTAATTTTACAAGGCCATATCTCCCTAACCATGAGGAACCACATGGTGTTCCACATATCACCAAAAACTGCATGACAAGTTCTATCCATCTATGAGGGTGTTGCATCCATTTACACTGTCCTTCATGTCCATATTCCTCATTCAATGTTGGGTGCCAAAACCAAACCTCTAGGGCTACATGTAGACTATATCTAATATCAAACTTAGGGTTAAGATTCATCTTTATTACCCGAAAGAAACCCCAATCTGATTGCCTCCATTCGTTCCTCCGAGGATTTATCCAGGGCAGACACATCTATGATTGATATACTTTCACCTTTTGTGAATTCTGCTGCTGACGGGCGGTTATCCTGTCGGAACACATATTTAATTGGCACTGAACTCAAAGAACCAGATTCGTCCATATATTTCACGCCCTTCATGTAATTGTACTCATCAACATTCTTGGTGGATTCAGACATGGAAGTAGCCATGGAAGCACCAGACAACAATATACTAGCTTTGCATTCAATATTTCAGAACATTTTTGTAGCTTAGCTGGGATCTTATACCTTTTTTATGCTACTATATCTCCTTTCTGTTCATTCCAAATCAGAAATTATACAGCTCAGTCTACTATTCATGGGGTGAAATCATTGTATACGTAGCTAAAGGCTGGACATAATATAATTCAAAAAGAGACAGAGAGGGTCCCCTTGTCACATCATTTGTATCTGTACAATCCCGACATATTTATGGCGATTCTTTATCTTTAGCATCGCCATTGGTGCTTTCTTTGATTCCCGATTGATTCAAAGAATCCAGACGCATCAGATATGATATCGAAATTTGTTTGCATTAACAGTTTCAAACAAAACTTGATTTACAATTACATAGAACTGTACCACAACAAGTGCATCAACCATGCACCTTAACCTTAACCTGTACCAAACCATGTGTCTCAACACCAAACCATGTACCATCCCATGTGTCAACCATGCACATCAACCATGTACATTATCATGTATCATACCATGTACCAATCCTGTACCATACCATGTACCAACAATGCACCATAACAAGTGTCTCAACCATATAATATATCACTCAATCATGTCATACTCCATGTACCAATATAACCAAGACATGCATCAACAATGTACCTCAAGAGATATACCTCAACCATGCACCTAAGATGTGCCTCAAGCATCTGTCAATGCCTCTCAAGCATGTACCATACCATCACCAAGCATAAGATACTATCACATAAATGTAACTCTTAAAAAGTATCTATATTTCGCGTGGTACTCCACATTCCTCAACAACCTGGTACCAACATACTTTCACAACCTTTCACAAGCCCTTTTACATATACCCAACTTTCTCTTCTACTAAGTCTGTGTATAGGCACTTTCCTCCACTACATCTCATGACACTTCTTTATTCATGTACATGACCTATGCCCACGTATGTATTCTACGTGTTGTTCTTCAGCCCGCGTTGTATGCAACCTGTCCTTCTGTAGCCCATGAGATTCATCCTCAGATTCACTAATAGATTTTCCAAAAGATAAACTATAACTTTCACAAGATAGATATTCAATGTAAGTGTGTGTGTGTGTAAATGAGAGACTCTTTGAGGTGTATTTATACTAATTCTACCTAACCTCTTTTCTTATTTTAGGGGTTTCTTGTTTCAACCACTTTACTCTTTCTAACCAACTAGGGGCTTCTAATTTTACAAGGCCATATCTCCCTAACCATGAGGAACCACATGGTGTTCCACATATCACCAAAAACTGCACGACAAGTTCTATCCATCTATGAGGGTGTTGCATCCATTTACACTGTCCTTCATGTCCATATTCCTCATTCAATGTTGGGTACCAAAATGAAACCTCTAGGGATACATGTAGACTATATCTAATATCAAACTTAGGGTTAAGATTCATCTTTATTACCCGAAAGAAACCCCAATCTGATTGCCTCCAGTGGTTCCTCCGAGGATTTATCCAGGGAAGACACATCTGTGATTGATATACTTTCACCTTCTACAACTTCTGCTGCTAACGAGCGGCTATCCTATGGGAACACATACTTAATCGACACTGAACTCAAAGAACCAGAGTCGGCCATATATTTCACGCCCTTCATGTAATCGTATTCATCAACATTCTTGGTGGATTCAGACATGGAAGTAGCCATTGAAGCACTAGACAACAATATACTAGATTTGCATTCAATATTTCAAAACATTTTTGTAGCTTAGTTGGGATCTTCTACCTTTTTTATGCTACTATATCTCCTTTCTGTCCATTCTAAATAAAAAATTGTATAGCTCAGTCTACCATTCATGGGGTGAGATCATTGTATACGTAGCTAAAGGCTGGACATAATATAATTCAGAAAGAGATGGAGAGGGTCCCCTTGTCACATCATTTGTATCTGTACAATCCCGCCATATTATGGTGATTCTTTATCTTTAGCATCGCTATTGGTGCTTGCTTTGATTCTTGGCTGATTCAAAGAATCCAGACGCATCGGATATGATATCGAAATTTGTCTGCATGATATTGAAATTTGTTTGCATTAATAGTTTCAAACAAAACTTGATTTACAATTACACAAAGTATTGCAAAACTGTACCACAACAAGTGCATCAACCATGCACCAACCCTACTGTGCATAAACCATGCACCTTAACATGTACCAAACCATGCATCAACCATGCATCTCAACACCAAACCATGTACCATTTCATGTGTCAACCATGCACATCAACCATGTACATTATCATGTATCATACCATGTACCAATCATGTACCATACCATGTACCAACCATGCACCATAGCAAGTGTCTCAACCATATAATATATCACTCAATTATGTCATTCTCCATGTACCAATATAACCAAGACATGCATCAACAATGTACCTCAAGAGATATACCTCAACCATACACCTAAGGTGTGCTTCAAGCATGTGTCAATGCCTCTCAAGCATGTACCATACCATCACCAAGCATAAGATACTATCACATAAATGTAACTCTTAAAAATTATCTATATTTCAACGTGGTACTTGTAATACTGACCTGTAACTCAACTCTTCCACATTCCTCAACAACATAGTACCAACATACTTTCACAACCTTTCACAAGCCCTTTTACATATACATAACTTTCTCTTCTACTAAGTGTGTGTATAGGTGCTTTCCTCCACTACATTTCACGACGCTTCTTTATTCATGTAACTGACCTATGCCCACAGGTGTATGCTACGTGTTGTTCTTCAATTCGCATATGTATGTGACCCGTCCTTCTGTAGCCCATCTATAACCTCAAAAAAATAGGGTTGGTAGTTTTCTGCAACTCCAAAGATTTCGCTCCTTCAGAGCTTTTCTCCTCAAACTTGATACGTGAGATTCAACCTCAGATTCACTAATAGATTTTCCAAAAGATAAACTATAACTTCCACAATATAGATATTCAATGTAAGTGTGTGTGTGTGTAAATGAGAGACTCTTTGAGGTGTATTTATACTAATTCTACCTAACCTCTTTCCTTATTTTAGGGGTTTCTTGTTTCAACCACTTTACTCTTTGTAACCAACTAGGGGCTTCTAATTTTACAAGGTCATATCTCCCTAACCATGAGGAACCACATGGCATTCCACATATCACTGAAAACTACATGAAAATGTCTATCCACTTATGAGGGTTCTACATGTATTTACACTATCCTTCATGTCCATATTCCTCATTCAATGTTGGGTACCAAAACCAAACCTCTAGGGCTACATGTAGACTACATCAAATGCTCCCTACTAACTCATCATCAATCTTGATTATACAAATGGAAATCAACTGTCTCTTCCAAGAATCTCATCCACATCTTGGACCTCTCCTAGGATTGACATCAATCGCTAAGGGTTGACATCAATGACCACCAATTGTCCAAACCAATTGTCCAACAATCTCCTCCTTTGGCATTGATGACAATGCTTAGACATGGAAAAACTCATTCTCATTCTTCCCCTATGATCATCGTTCATCATCAATGTTTATATCTCTCCCCTTTTGACATCAATGACAAAGGGTATCTCTCCTCAGGGATTCTCCCCTGTCTTCGTGTCTTTTTTCTTTCTCTTTACATGTTTCCAAGTTCCTCTTCTCTCTAGCAAAGAGTGACTCCCTTTGGGGTTGTTCCCCCTATCTTCATGCATATGTTCTTTCTCTCCATTTTTCACAAAAACGGATAACTCCCCCTGTCGATATGTCTCCTTCTATCATTGTACCTTCTATAATAAATCATGGGTAAAAGAATAGCTCCCCTTGTGGGTATGTCCCCTTGTTTGTATGCTACTAATATTCCTTTCTGGATCTCTCTCTCTGATGACTTGAATTCTCCGCAGGATGTTGTGTAGAATGATGTAGGGCTACTTGTACATGTTTCATTTCCTCTCTTCCAGTGTTTCTTATTGTCCATTGGAGCTTCCTCTTGAAATTCACTGACATATATAAAAAGAATTCATTACTTGATTTCTTCAATAACTTATCATGTTCACTTGATCACATTGTTCAATGATTTCCTTCTGATGATATAGCTTTTGTTGACGGTTTCTCTTTCCCTATTATTTTTTTCCTTTTACTGTTTTTCCTTTCTATGACTAACTAATTCCACTGATTCAAATTGTAAATATGTTTCTATGCATTTGACCTGTGTTTCCTACATCTGCTAAGAATCTCACAAATCCATCTCTATCCATATGTCACAAATTATTCATAACCTTGCTACTCAAATGTCCACAATGCTAACCCATCTATCACTAAACTATTATGAAGGCTTCACTTGGATATGCTACAACTGACCATCACATGTTCCTATTTATCATATTGAATAAAATATGTCCATTTATCTTCTCTATCTGAAAACCAAACTCTGTATCTCTATAACAACCTGTACTGAAGATATCTCTCCCTTAGTAAAATCATAAACTTCTTCCTATGTAACTACCAACTAACAACTATGAGGGAACACTACTTCTCAACCAATCAATATGTTGCTATGTAATTATGCTATCTGACTTCTTTGAATTTGTCTCTGTAATCACTTCTTACATATTGAAATATCGTTCTCTAATATGTAGTAGCTACTGCACTGATTCCCCATGTTTAATATTCATATTTACTGGGAGTCTCCAAGCAAGATGGCTCAAAAAAATACTTGCTCTCATGCCGAGTAATATTCCTCTTTGTTTGTAGACTCATCATCTTTCTGAACTATGACTTCTTCCTTTCTTCCCGTGTATTGATCTTACACTACAATTCTTGAAAGTAGAAGCTCTTGAACCTGTAAATCCTACAATCTCCGGGACTTGTTTTTTATTCACATGTTCTTCTTGTATTTTATTTCTTCTCCAAACCTTCCTATATATGTCATCTTTCTTTTTCCTTGTACATTTGTCTTCATCTTGTACTATTTCCAATCCTGAGAGTATGAATTCTAGGTGTCCTTCATTCATCTGATCTTCATTTTCATATTTTTCTTTTCTTTTCCAAACTTTCTTATATCTGATATCGTTGTTATTTATTAAAGAAGTATACATCATTCTTCTATAATCATGAGCTATGTGTCCATAGTTATGGTACTTGTAACATTCAATGTCATGTGGGGCCACATAATCTTTTCTTGTTTGAACATTTTTTTCATACGCTCTGCAATCTGCAACCTCATTTGCAAAGTTAGTACAATAAAAATAATGACCATAAAATAACTTTACATACCTCGGAGTGAATGATATTTTTTGTTGTGTAGTCCTTCTAGATTTTTTCCTTGGTTGATCAAGATCTTCTCTTTTTTGGATCTCTTCATCATGGTTGAATCTTCTTTGTTGCCTGAATGCGATAGGTATTATTGAAGATGTATCTCTATTATACTCATTCTTCTTTGATTCTTGTTGACCATGACTCTTTTCTTTGATTACTTCTTCATAACTTTTACTCTTTTATTCATTCTTCTTTTCTAATAACCTGGATGGATTCTCGTTAACATTTTCTACGGATGATGTGGATGTTTCTATCTCTTCAACATTCTTGCTAAGCTTGGTGATTTTAACTCTTAATGTGGCATCTTCTTCTTCAATATTTTGAACCTCTTCTTCTTTCTTCATCATTTGAATCTTCATGCCTTCTTCTATTCGCTTTGCTTATTCAAGTTGGATCTTCAAGAAGATGATTTGTTTTTCAAGTCTTATTTCTTCTTGACTAAATTCTTCTTCAAGCTAATCTAAGTCATCATTTCTTTCCTTAAGACGGTCTATCAATATATTCTCTCTATTTTACCCTCCTTCCTTTTGTGTTGCTATTTTGATTTCCAAACATTGCTTTTGATCCTTGAGAGTTTCTTCAATCCTTCTAGCTTCTTCTAGTTGATCCTTTAACATCATGATAGTCTGCTCGACTTCTTTGGATTTGGAGTTATAAGATTCTTCTTTCTTCAACATCTAATTGCTCATTACTTCTTTTGTTCGCTTTGTTTTTTAAAGTTGGATATGCAATGTGATTATTTCATCTTCAAGTTCTCTTTCTTTTTGACTAAAATATGCTTCATGATTCTTTTTCTTTCCAATCTCAGGATTGTCTTATATTTCATTGGTATTTTCTCTCTCATCACTTTAAATATTAAAATACGCGCATTCAATTTAAAGATGTTTGCACTATTCACAATTAAAGAAAAATAACTCACTTATGTTAACTACACACTCTTCTTCTTTTGAATTTTCCTAACATGATGAGCATCTTACCTATTGTTTTCTACCTGCATCTTCTTTAGAAATATTTGACTCTATGATGGGAGAAGAATATATATTATGTAACTTATCCCACAATTTTTTAGCTAATGAACATTTTATCACTTTGTCCTTTACTAAATCAAGTAATATCTCCATGATGAAATCCATTGTTATTTTGTTATTCTTCTTCAATTCCTTCTTGGTTGTAGTATTTGGTTTCTGTTAACCATTATATCATGTAACAATTGAATAGGAAATACCATATCCCTGTGCCTGCAAAAAAAAATTGTTATGCTCCATATCTCATACACTAGACCACTTTGACCATCAAACATTGGTACTTCATTCTGATCCAGATGGATCTCGGTGGCCATCCACCTTTTCCATTGAATCACCATTTAGAGCCCATGGTTTTGATAAACCGTGGCATTCACCATTTTGATGGGGAATAGAATGTAATGACATATTCATTTGTTAATTATAGACATCATGTAATGGTCTTATGTATGTGCCTACAACATAGAATTAATGCAGCAGATCCCATTATAACTCCACAGTTAAGCGATCTAGGGATAGAGTAGAACTGGGATGGGTGACTTCCCACGAAGTCCTGGTATTTTACATGCCTATTGAAGTTTATAAACTTAGTCCAATTTATCCCACATGCATCATGAGAATTGTTCTCCTCTCCCTCTCTCATATATAATTGAGGTGAAAGAGGCCATTTCATAATGCAATGGAGTGTGATGTAAAACTTCTTATGAATAAAGCATAGCCAACATCTCTTTATTTTTAGAGATAAGCTACCCTATTTTTCCAGTTTGTGTTCTACAATGTTTTTCTATCTTATTCAGTAACAGAAGTTGGGTTTCACTGTATTTTTTTGTTCTCTTCTATATTTTTGTGTATTTCATTGTTATATCTCGATTATATTTCTTCCTTCATGTTGTTCTCAAAATAATTCAGATCAGTGGTATCAGAGTAGGTCTCTGACGAGGTCAGGGTACAGAGAGAGCTAGTTTCACTTGAGGACAACTATTCTCACTAGCCTAAACGACCTCCCATAGTGGAAGAAAAGAGAGATGACAAAGAAGGATATTCTTTCAAGATGTTTCTCAAGGAAGCCCTCATGCGACATAGGAACGAGATAATGGACAAATTTTCTCAGATCCTTCGAAGATGATCGATGGCGCTAGCTGAGACATATTCGAAAAGAATCCATTTTTCAAGTGTGACACCCTTCAAGGTACAAATCAGTTTTGATATCCCCTTATTTGAAGGCCAGATAGATGCAGATGCTCTAGAAAAATGGTTGAATATGCTAGAAGGTTATTACTTTGTCCAAAAAAAATTCGACAGTGAAAATATCACCTTTGCGCTCCTTAAATCCCTTCCCCGTGTCAGATATTGGTGGGAAGGTTACTGGGAGAGGTACACCACAGATGAATCTACACTATTGGGATAGAACCCAGTTGGGAAGCCTTTGTAGATGACCTAAAGGAGGAGTTCTACCCTGTCAGAAACTATGATGACCAATACATGAGATGGACAACTCTGCATCAGAAAAGAGATCAGGCAGTGCTAGAGTACACCAACATCTTTCATACCTTTCACTCAAATATGGGTATTAAAGACTCCGAGCGACACTTGGTTTTGAAGTACCGCAGTGGTGTACACAGGTACATCCAAACAAAGATGGATTTTCTAGACATATCCTCATTGGGAGTTTCTTATCGATATGTAGTCAAAATTGAGAAGAAATTCAATCAATAGAGTACGTGGGAGAAGCATGGAAAAGGAAACTCTAACTCACATAATGAAGGATAAAGAAAGGAAGGCCAACCTCAACAGAGCCAACTCCACATGCAGGCACAGAAGGGTAACAAGAAGTCTAGGAAAGACACCAGAAAGTGGTGTGAGTTCCACAATAGCCCTTGGCATAACAATGATGAATGTCACCCAATATGGTCATTGGTGGCCAAGCTCAAAGATAAATATCCAAACCCCAACTTGGACCCTGATTCAAAAAATGATAAAAGGAGATATTTCATTGATGCGGAACCCGCTGCTATTATCGTAACTACAACAATCCAACTAGAAGAGGATCCTGAAGAGGGGGAGTGATTCTTCCATTCACAAATGTGGGTGAAGGGGACCCCACTACATTTTATTGTTGATAGCGGAAGCCAAAAGACCATCATCCTAGCAGAAGTTTTCAAGAAGTTGGATTTTCCAACAACACCACACCCGCATTGATACAACATTGGGTGCCTTCGTCAGGGTCAATATCTTCATGTCATCCAACAATGTTGCTTGTATTATGACATCAAGCCCTTTCAGGATGAGGTATTATGTGATGTTTCCACAATAGAAGTCTCTGATGTTCTATTAGACCAACCATATATGTGAATGCGTCATGCTATTTATGAGTCTCGACCCCATAGCATCATTGTTACTTTGGGGGGTCAACTATACAGGATACCAGAGGTAGTTTCAACTATTGTCCCACCAAAAAAATGCCACAAAGTAATCTCTCATACTACAAAGTTTATCCGCTTCACAATCTGATCAGAAGGTGAACATAAGGACACTACAACCACTCCAGCCTCATCCTAGGACATTTCTATCTAGTAGAAACAGATTGAAAAGATTGTAGAAGAGTACCAAGATGTTCTTGTTGCACCTACGAGGTTGCCTCCACACTGCCCATTCAAGGAATGTTATAACAGAACCCTTCATACTCTTCATGTTGCATCTTCACTGAAAGAGTCCTCCCACACTCAGGTAGATCATCCAGATAGACTGTTTGAATGGATTCAACCCCTCCAACAACAGGTTCATGAAATCCTTCCACAAGCTAAGCAGGACAACTTCTTCAGCAAGGAAAGCAATGCACCAAGCTTCATATTTAGAATAATTCTCCCTGTCTCCCAAGGGAACTTGACGCAATGGGGACCATTGCTTCCTAAGGGGGGAGGAATGATCTAGATGGATGTTGGTGGACATCCACCTTTTCCACTGAATCACCATTTTGAGCTTGTGGTTTTGATAAACCATGACATTCACCCTCTTGATGGGGAATAGAATGTAATGTCATCCTCATTTGTTAATTGTAGACATCATGTAATGGTATTATGTACATGCCTACAACATAGCATTAATGCACTGTATCCCATTACAACTCTGCAGTTAAGCGTGCTTGGGATAGAGTAGTGCTGGGATGGGTGACTGCTCGGGAAGTCCTAGTATTTTACATGCCTATGGAATTTTATAAACTTAGTCCAATTTATCTGAAATGCATCATGGGAATTGTTCTCCTCTCACTCTCTCATATATAATTGAGGTGAAGGAGGCCCTTTAAGCATGCAATGGAGTGTGATGTAAATCTTCTTGTGAATGAAGCGTAGCCAACATCTCTTTCTTTTTAGAGATAAGCTACCCCATTTTTCCCGTTTGTGTTCTACAGTGTTTTTCTATCTTATTCATTAATAGAATTTGGGTTTCACTGTATTTTTGTGTTCACTTCTATATTTTTGTGTATTTCATTGTTATATCTCGGTTATATTTCTTCCTTCATGTCTTTCTCAAAATAATCTGGATCACATTCTTAGTATATTCCATGATCTCTTTCCAGTGGTTAGGCTGCTTCATGAAGGACCCGCTCTGATACCAATTGTTGGAATAATGAGAGGAGGGGGGCGTGAATCAATATGAGCACTTTATACTACTTTTAACCACAATATATTTTCTTTCACTTTATCAACAATGTTCAACAGTTTATCATCAATATATCATCTATGATTGCATTCAATATATATATCATAAACATGTAATCATAATAAGCATCACAACAACATTACAAGGAACAAATTACACTAAGATTTACATTGAAACCCAAATGGGAGAAAACCACAAAATTATTTGTTATATATATCAAGAATTCATTCATAGGAAGCACCAATTTCCCAATTCTCCAGCTGCAAATAGAAGGAGGCTAAAACCCCCTATTTCCAAGATACAACTCCTTGAATTCTCTGAATCCAACCAGAAGGAGGATACAACCCCCTGGGTTCTCCAACTTCAAATGGAAGGTGGATACAACCACCTAGTCCTAAAGCTCCAACATGAAGGAAGCTCCAACTACCTGATTCTATGGCACCAACTAGAAGGATGACAACCCCCTTTTCTTGCCACATCATGTCACCCTGAAGCATAAGTGTATACCAACTATCAATACCACAATCACTGCCACTATCGCTATCATTGTCACTGTCACTATCACTTTCACTACCTCTGTCACTTGAACCTATAACTTGCTACTATATCCAACCTATCACTGATCAATTCATACTCAACCAGATCCTATCACATGGATCATATACCAAGTGCACCTCTCAACTAGATTTCCAACATCACCAACACATGACTCTACCAAGCATGTACCAAACCATCATCCTATACCATCAACTGTGTACCAAAAATTGTACCAAAACAAGTGCATCAACCATGCACCAACACCTATACCAAACCATGCATCAAACATGGACGTCAACCTGTACCAAACCATGCATCAACCATGAACCTCAACACCATGCCATGTACCATACCATGTTCCAACCATGCACATCAACCATGTACCATATCATGTATCATACCATGTCTGAACCATGCAAATCAACCATGTACATCAATCATGTACATTAACACCATACCATGTATCAACCAGGCACCATAATAAGTGTCTCGACCATATACTATATCACTCAATCAATGACATACACCATGTACCAATATAACCAATACATGCATCAATAATGTACCTCAATCGATATACCCAAACCATGCACATAATATATGCCTCAATCATGTGTCAATGTCTCTCAAGCATGTACCATACCATCACCAAGCATAAGATACTATCAGAAAAATGGAACTCTTAAAAATTGCCTCTGATCCTATAGCTAACCTGATACACTGTAATACTAACCTAGGAATCTTCCACGATCCTCAGAAACCTGGCACCAACATCCTTTCACAACCTTTCACAAGAACCTTTATATATACACGAATTGATCTTCTATTGACCACCTGTATACGTGCTTTCCTCCACTACAACTCATGGATGTCTATGCTTCTATATGTCTACGAACAACAGATGTACACGACCTGTCTTTTTTCATCTCGCGGATGTACACTACCTTTCCTTCTTCATCCCACGCATGTGCACGACCTGTCCTTCTGTAGCCACTGTATAACCTCAAAAAACTAGGGTTACCATTTTTCTGCAACTCCAAAACTTTCACTCCTTCAGATTTTCATTGCCTTAGACTTGATACGTCAGATTCAACCTCATATTCACTAATAGATTTTCCAAAAGATAAACCATAACATTCAAAAGATAGATATTCAATGTAAGTGTGTGTGTGTGTGTAAATGAGAGAGTCCTTGAGGTGTATTTATACTAATGTTAGGTAATCTCTTTCCTTATTTTAGGGGTTTCTTGTTACAACCAGTTTACCCTTTGTAAACAACTAGGGGCTTCTTGAACACTCTTTGGGGCTTCCAAATTTACAAGGCCATATCCCCCTAACCATGAGGAACCACATGGCATTTCACATATCACCGAAAAATTCACAATGAGTATTATCTATCTATGAGGGTATTTCTTGCATTTATACCATCCTTCATTTCCATATTCCTCATTAAAATTTGGGTACCAAAACCACACCTCCGGGGCTACATGTGGACTCCATCAAATGTTACCAATTGACTCATCATCAATCTTGATAATACAAATGACAATCATTTGTCTCTTCCAACAATATTTTCCACATCTTTTGACCTCTCCAAGGGTTGACATCAATCTCCAAGGCTTGACGTCAATCAATAAGGGTTGACATAAATGACAACCAATTGTCCAACAGGAAGAAAAATACAGAACAATATTTTTATACTAACTAATGAGAGAAGAATATGTAGAAAAAAATAACCAAATTGTTGCCAATGATAATCACAAAAAAATTGAAATAAATAGCAAACCATTACACAACAGAAAACCATTTTATTCGAGAAAAAATACCCACACTCCAAAGAAATCTCAATGTGTTATTCAACAACTAACATATGGTTACAATATATGACAAATATTTTTTTCTCTAAATAGGAGTATTGAATACAAAAAAGGTCTTGGGGAATTTTCCATAGCATAACACTATGTTAAAATACTCTCTCTAGTTCCTCCTACCCAAGCATTCAATAAATAAGAATAATGATTCCAACTCCACATGTTGGAAACAATTAGTGATTAATTGGCCAACTTCTATTGCACAAAATTAATTTCCCAACGTCTACTTCATGTTCATTACCTTCTACTGATCAATATATATTACCTATTATGATCAATGCTTATTACATGGTACTACTAAGAATTTATTGAGACAACTTATTTTCTGCACCACAAGAAGGTGTATGACACACCTATCCCAACATTCTCCCACTCGTCATATAACTTGCAAGAGTTTTAGGGAGAATGCATCAAAATATGAGTTAAATATGGGGGCCATAAGGCCCATAGACTCACAACACCACTTGAATATACCTAGACTCGCTAATTTTTTTGATGCATATGTAACATTCTATAAAGTTTCAACCTTATTTGTATCACCTTTCCATCATCTACCATGTACGAAATGAAATGGTATTGGATATTAATATGCCTTTTATTTACATGAAAGGTCAGTTTCTTATTATAAACACAAATTCATAAGACAATGGATTCCTTATAGGTATGAATCAATTTCGTATACTCTACATATCATCCAACTTACTGCTCCAAAAAACTATCAAAACACATATCCACTTGTATATCTCATCTATCTACATCCCCTACCCAAATAGAATCCACATAGACCTATATATCCACTGATTATGGGTGACGTGAAGCATCGCTATGATAGAAAATGGAATATTGAGAAGCACCTTGCAAATGAATGAATACCCTCTTCACGACAACTTAATTTTCATGTCCATGATTAGCCTTAAATCAACTCAAGGCTCTCACTACTTAGACAATGTGTTGTTCAGTAAAGAGAAAATTTTTAGAGGCTAAGTTTCGCACATGGGTTATTTTTCTATGTATTTTTCCATAAAATGATTCACCAATGTGAGGACAAAGATTTTTGAAGGAGGGTGCTATGTTATGACCCAAGGGGGGGATATATAAAGATAAATGTATATGATATGACCCCAGGGGGGGCATAAATGGGGATAAATGTACATGTAATGTGTATATATATGTATAATAGGTCACCATAATAGTTAAGGGGCTTCATGTGTAGTGTGTGGATAGGTATATATAGAGATCATGTATTTATTATTGTGACATGTGAATTGTGACGTAGAAATGTATTTGGATATTTGGAGGGGGTTCCCCTATTCTTTGAGTTATTATTTATCTTGGAGTTGTGCTCCATGCTCACATTTTGTACATGTTGTGTAATTTTTTTTTGTTATGATAAATTAAGAATTTGGATCATTACAATGGTTGAACACCAACTCAAAGGCCTTTTCTATAATTTTTATGATAAATATTTTCCGATGCAAAAGTGAAAAGAACGTAAGATTTTTATGGCTTTTCCTCGGGCTTTTTCTAATGAGGATGTTGATTTTTCCCCTACTAAAGAGATACCCGAAGTATATGATACTACTCCTCCCTTAGATCCACCAGAATTTGAACCGTTGATTTCACTGTATGCCCTCACTAGATTATCTGTTACCAAAAACCTCAAGTTAATTGGCTACATTAAGCATAGGAAAGTCATCATCCTAGTTTATTGTGGTAGCACCCATAATTTTATTCGTTGTTGCATTTCCCAAAAAATCAATTGCTATATATTTTCAATCAATAATTTTCAGATCATAATTACCAATAGTGGTTCCATGTAATGTGGGGTGATTTGTAAAAATGTGCACCTACAAATTGGATAGTACAACCTGAAATATCATATGTTTTATATATAAATGGTTGGTTGTGACATTGTTCTTGGTGTTGAATGGTTACGCACTCTCGATCCCATTATCATGGATTTTAAGGACCTCGTCTTTCAATTCCAATAGGAGGGACAATAATATAAGTTACAAGGCATAACAATAGGCTTACCTGAGATCATCATCTCCCACTGAATGGAAAAGATACTAAAAAAGGTCATTCTGACACTATTTCCCAACTGCATTTTATTGAAGATGTTGAGACACCCTCTCTGCATCCTGAACTCCAATCTATACTCTCATGACACCAAGATATTCTTAACACACCCATGTAATTCCCCCTTCACATAGTTTCCATGATCCTTTCATTCCTATTTTTATAGTTAGTCTCCCTCCCAATGTTCATCCTTTCCTTCATCCCTTTAACCAGAAAAGCAAAATTGAGAAAAAAGTATAAGAGTTGCTAGAAGCGGTTGTTATCCATATGAGTACCAACCCCTATTCTTCTCCAGTAGTCATGGTACTCAATAAAGAAGGAAATTGGTGCACATGCCCCTATCATGCCCTAAAGAAGGAAATCGATTCCATGAGATAAGGGGCTTCACATTTGTTGGTCTTCCTTTTCAGAGCTCGTAGGGAGTTTTATCAATGTTGTTTTTGAGCATTACTTTGTTTTGAATGTGAACTGTTGTATGCACTGCATGTGTCGAAAATATATCTGTCAATTTGGAATCCATTAGCATTGTTCGAGCCATTTCCTGTACTATCCTATTCTTTCTTTCAACAACTCCATTCTGTTGAGGTGTCCTAGCAACAAAGAATTGTCTTTTTATTCCATAACTGCTGCAGTAGTACGTAAATTCCTTTGAATTGAAATCTCCTCCATTATAAGATCTCAAGCATTTTATTCTTGAATCCATCTCATTTTCAACCATTTCCTTGTAGATCTTGAAGTTTTCAAAAGCTTCTGACTTGTTCTTGAGAAATAAAACTGCAGTCATTCTTGTATAATCATCAACTAATAATATAAAGTAACTCTCACCTTATAAGCTCTTTGTTGTAGTTGGTCTAACTAGATCAATATGCAAAATTTCCAATGGTCTTGTTGTTAAATATTCCTTTGATTTGAACATGGTCTTTGTTTTCTTTCCTTGTTGACAATGCTTGCATAAAGTGTTGGTTGGTTTCGTGATCTGGGGCATTTCTCTAACTACATATCTTTTGCTGACTTTGACAAGGTTATCAAAATGCATGTGACCCATTCTTTTGTTCCATAACCAACTTTCATTTGACTTTCCTAGACAACACTTTTCATTTCCAATTTCACTTAGCACATATATGTTGTTTGAAGTTCCTGCAGTTGTACCGACCAATTTCCCTGAACCTTCTCTTCCTATCTCACACTTTTGTGAATCGAAATTAACTTTATGACCTTGGTCACACATTTGAATTAGACTTAGAATATTATGTTTCATATCTTCTACCAATAGAAAATTTTGTGCCTTTTCATTCTTGTTCCCAATTCAGACTATTTCTTCTCCAATGGTTTTTGCTGAATTATCATTTTCGAAGGAGACTTTTCCATTTCTTTCCTTTCACAATGTATGAAATTTGTCTCTATCACCTGTCGTGTATTTTGAACACCCACTGTCAACATACCAACTGTGTTTCTTCTGCTTAGCTTGTAGAGAGACTGTGCATTCTTCATTTCTATACTGATTTTTCCTTCTTATCCATGTTGTTTTTTGAGGTTCTTGTCTGTGACTATTTTTATTCTGTTGAGGTTCTATAGGAGGGACTGTCATTCTGCAATCTTTGGCCACGTGTCCAAAATTGTTACATTTGTAACATTCCACTTCAGTGCTCAAAGATTCAAACCTGTTGTAACTTCTTCTTTCTATTTCACTAGGTCTTCTTGAATAACCCCTTTGTGTATGACTCTCAAAGTTGTTATTGTTCTTGTTGTTAGCTATGCAATTCACAACTTTATGTCCAAAATTATTACATGCATAACATAAGCCAAAAAATATAGTTTGATACCTAAGAGTTGAAGATCTTCTGAAAGGAGGTTCTCTTATGAATCCTTCTTCTTCTTGAGGCTCTTATGTATGTTGTTGATTATGAAATCTGAATCTTCTCAGTGGAGGAGTGTCCCTGTAATCTTCCTTGTATATCTTCATATCCCCTTTGATTGTTTCTACATAGTTTTTTGGATTTGTTTCTTTCCCTGTTGTTTTGGAGCTTGATCCATTTTATGTCTGATTCTATCCAAGTCTAGACTTATCAAGATGAGATTTTTGACTGCTGATAATGTCATCCAGAATGTTTGAGCTAGTTTGCATATTTTTCTTTTGAATATCCTTTCTTAGTCTGACAATCTATGCTTCCAAGTTTCCAATGATCTTGTCCTTTTATTCTAGTTGTTCTTTGAGTTCTTCTTCAATTCTTTTATCTTCTTCTATTTGAAAATTCAATTTTCTGATCATTTGTTCTAGTTCTCGAGTGTCCTTTTTCTTGTCTACTTCTTCTTGTAGTTTCTTGTTTTTCTTCTTTTCTCTTCTGATAAATTTTATGGAACACATTAATTCTTCTCGATAGTCAACTTCTACCTCTTCAATTTCTTCTTCTACTTCTTCATATCCTTCTTCATCTTATTCATATTCTTATTCAGAGTCTTGTTTGTTAGAGTCTTTTACTTCCATGAATAGAACTCTTCCCATCTCACTGTCACCAACTTCATCTTCATTTGATGATGAGTTGTATTTTTTGGTGCATAAGATTTTCTTGAAAAATTTCTTTGTAGTTCTTTTGCCTTTATATGCGTGTTTTCCTTTTGATTAACCTTCATCATTTCTCTTTTTCTTATTAGGACATTTGTTATCAAAATGACCAATACCATCACAATTAAAACAAATTAAATGAATCTTACCTCTATACCTATCGTTGGTTCCCTTGTTCAGTCTTTTAACGAAGTTGGCCACTTCTTCATCATCTTCTAACACGTCACTGTTGTTGCTATATTCTTTTTGTTGTTGTTTATTTTTCTTTGATCTTTTGGATGATTTGAAGGATGCTTCTTTAACATCTGGATTTGTCTGTTCAGTTCTCATTTCATATGCTGTGAAGATTCCATGCATTTCGTCCATGCATATTGAGTTTAGATACAATCTTTCTTTGAGTGCTAATATCTTAGGGTTGAATCTCATAGGAAGAGATCTTAGTACCTTTTGAACAATTATAGATTCTTCGATTTCTTCTCTCAATCCTATGATTGAATTCACTATTTCATCGACTTGTAAGAAGTAGGCTGCAATATTTTCATCTTCCTTCATTTTTAGTTGATCGAAATGACCTCTGTAAGTTTGAATCTTTGTTTCTTTGACCTTTGTATCTCCTTCATAAATATTTCGAAGCTTGTCCCAAATCTCTTTAGCGGATTTAAAATGTGCAACTTTGGTGAATACTGTATCACTAAGACCATTCAAAAGTGCATTTTTGGCTTTGGAATTATTCTCACCAAGTTTCACTGCTTTATCATTTGTTGGTGGAACTGTTGGTGTTGTGTATCCATCTACAATTGATTTCCAAACTTGAAATCCCTGTGCCTGTATATATGTATTCATACTTATGCTCCAAAAAACATACTTTTGTCCATAAAATTGTGGTATTCCATTTTTTGTACAAGTTGTTGCTCTCCATGATCTACCTTTCAGTGGTTAAACTAATTTTTGAAGGAACCTGCTCTGAAACAAATTGTTGGATTACTGAGAGGGGTGATGAATCAGTAATAGCGTAATTATAATCTTTTTTCTCCAAATAATCCAAGTGTTATATCAATGTAGAATTATTATCCAATAATGAGCAATAAGATATGAACAATCACATACATACACAGTACACCAATGTTTTACATGGAAACCCAAATCGAGAGAAAACCACAAAATGCTTTTTCTTATATCTCTTGAAGAATTACATTCATTGGAAGCACCAACTTCCTTTGTTTTCTAGATGAAACTGGAAGGAGGCTCCAACCCCCTAGTTTCTCAGGATACAACTTGAGGGAATCTCCAACTCCCCAATTCTCTGGCTACAACCAGAAGGAGGCTACAACCCCCTAAGTTATCTGGATACAACCACCTTTCCTTGCCCCGTCCAACCACCCTAACATAGAAATAGAAATATGGAACCACTTTCACACTATCACTGTGAGATATATCGTTGTAAACATGTACCAATAAACCTAAACCATGCATCAACCATGCATTAACCTGTACCTCAACTTGTACCATAAACAAGTACATCAACCATGCATCAACCATGCATTAACCTGTATTTCAACTTGTACCATAAACAAGTACATCAACCATGCATGAACTTGTACCATAAACAAGTGCATCAACCATGCACCAACCTGTACCAAACAATTTGTAATCAACATGTACCATAAACAAGTGCAACCAACTATGTACGAAGTATGTACCAATCATGTGTCAAGTACTCATCAACTATGACTCATCATTATGTACCAACATGTATGTGCCAACTCATCAACTACTTGTCTCAACCATGTACCCAAATTGTACCTCAACCAAAAGTCCTCATCAATTTCATCATCCAAGTATGATTTGTAACTCTGTAATAGACTTGGTGTATATTATCACATACCTTCAAACCCTTCTTAACTTTAACAACAAGAGACTATCATTTTCATCAAACTTTTCTTTAGTCTCACAAGAATAGTTTTGGATTAGTACACAACCCTAACTTGAAATAATCATAACTTTGTACCTGTAATGAATAAAGATATGAATCTGATACACAATATTCTTCAGTGTGTTTTATACAATTCATCTAGTTTTCACTACTAGTAACCTCTCAGAAAAGGATTTATAGAAAAAGTGGCACACCTTGCTGAATTCTGGCTTATTCTAAAGAGTGACCTTGTAGAGCATGCCCCGCACGTAATATTTTTTGAATTGATACGAAATTTTTACAAAGCATACTACATAATGTAATATAATCAACACATTTGGTATTACTGAATTTGTATATTTTTTGAAGAATTTATGACGTTTTTACCCGAAACACCTATTTTTGACTAGTTTCAGGATTAGCCACAAACACTATCTTTCACGGAGTGCTACTCCAAAAATACAACGACCCACAAGATTATTTTTTTACCACAGATACTTGGATATGTTTCCTAAATAGCATAGAAATTTCATAGTCTGAATTACTCTAGAAAACAAATTATTGTGAAAATGGTGAGATGACCTGAAAAACACATACCTTAGAAAGCATCATCAAAATAATTTATCCTTCCTTGAATTCTTGCCTTCTTTTCTTCACTTTCCTCATAAATTTGGCTTAGATATCCTTTGGTTGCCTCATAAACCTATAGGTATTAAATATGCTCAAGTGTGATTTTTTTTTTTTTTTTTTTTAAAAGGCAAAACCTGTCATATTAAACTTTCAAGAAAGAGAGACACTTGGCATACATATGCCAGCTGTCCTACTTATACAGGAAACCATGACAACTAGCCTGTCCACAACAACATGCAAAATTAGGCATCATATTTCGCCACCCTGCCCGAAGGAAACCAGGGTGTGTGTCCATTATGCTTAACAGTAGAAGAAAATCTGTGTTGGAGCTAACTAAGCTAAGAACTGAAGAGAAACAACTCTGATAAACAGTAACAAAAAAGATCATGGAGACAGTGAGGAAAAATAGAACCTTTTCAATTGGAATTGCCGCCATTGATAGGGATGACAAAGGGTTGCACGCAGGTGGGGCATTGGCGCCGTGGCGTAGCTTTGGAGTAGGCTGCGTAGAGCATGTCTAGGCACTGGCTGACCCGTACAGCTCTGAAGATTTGATCCTCCACTAGGTTGCACACTTCAAAAATCAGATTTAGGTGCTCTAGATGTAGGAATGGTGGCGAAGGTGGAGAATTCCTTTCTGTCTCCACTTCCTCTTGACCCGACGTCGTCCTCTGCTTTGGTGTGTCATCCTCCTCAGCCTCCATTGTCTTGTAGCCTGGCGTTGTCCTCTTCGTCTGTGGGGAAGCTATGAATTCCGGCGGCTCCTCCTCCACAGGGCAGGCCGCAAATTATGTACTCAGAGCGTTGGTGGGAGTAGGAGAATCACCCGAATTGGGTGTAGTTGACGTGTGACCAAATCTCACTGGAGGATCCCAATTGTCCGGGACAACGAACAACCGGCTCTTGGAGAATTCCAGTGGTAGCGCTATGGACAGTTCCTCTTTGACGTAGGTTCGAGGCGGCGAGTTTTATGCAGTGGCGCCACTTCGGCGCTTTTCCTTGGCCAAGAGCATGGCCCTAGCAAAACTCTGGTGCCATTTCCTTTGTGTATCTGTTGCGTACCAGCCAACGCCTCTGCGAGGACCGCCCCTTTCCCGTGGCATGGTGAGAGCTAGGGCAAAGCCTTCTGCGTAGCGGTGCTTGCTTTGCTGAATCAAATTCAAATGCATAATGGGAGGTTCGCTTAAACTGATAAACACATAAACCATGGCTGCCAGCATTAACGCCGAGGGCTTAATGCTCTGGCTGACCGACCCTTGCTCACGCATGAGGAGCTCCATCAGTATCCGGTGGCCGATGGAGGCGAAGGCCTTAATAACTGTCCGTAGCTGGGAGTAGGCGCCACCATAAATGACCCCTCCGTTGGCGCCTCCACGTGACCATTCTTTCCACTTGTCACCCCATCCAGGGGTAGGAGATTCTTGTCGGCTAGGAGTTGACATTGTTAGAATATGTTGGAGGCTTCGGGGGTCCGAGCATCCCATATTATTCGTTCCAGTCCTCTTTGGACTCCTTCGTTTGCCAGGTAATCAGCCGCTCCATTTTCCTTCCTCTTAATGTGGGAGGGGATAATGTTGAAGTTGCACTTGAGTATATTATTGAAGTCCTCAAGCAGTCCTGCAAGTCGCCAGTTGGGTGAGATTTTTTGTGGGTTTCCCCCATGCAAGATCTTGGTGATTAGCTGGATGATGATTTGTGAGTCCCCTTCCATAATTATTTTGTAACTAGATAGGGAAACAACAACTTGGAGGCCCTGTAGTAGGCCCATTATTTCTGCTACATTATTTGTGGTTTCCCCTAGATACCCTGCTGTCAAGGCTAGAATTTCCCCTGTGGAGTTTCTGATCACGTCCCCGTAGCCTGCAGGTCCTGGATTTCCTTTTGAGGCTCCGTCAAAATTGATTTTTACAAATCCGTTAGGGGGGGGGGGTCTAGGTGCTTGAGTTGGGGGTTCAAGTCTTGGGGGCATGGCCTGCTACTGTTGTAGGAAAATCTTCCTGCGGACAAGTAGATCGACCTCTAGAGCTTGACCTTAACCCTAGACAGAAAAGTGATTATCATGGACACTGACTTCCTTTCAAATCTATCTAAGCCTAATGCATGAGAAGGGAGAATAACAGAAGTACCTTTTAATCGACGTTTGTCCCTGCACACTCCGAGTTGCGGTCCAATCCTTTTTCTCCTCATTGAGGTCTGTGGACAAAACAAGATATGACCACTTCCTACTCTATTGACATTATCTTGAAAACAGATCTATCAATAAATGATAAGTTCATGTAGTATCATACACGAACTAGAAAGAAACATGCCAAGCATGTGATATTAATGAGAATGACGACAACAATACTTACAATCGTAGATGCGAATGCGACAGCTTCGTCAAGTCCTCTTCGTCCAACCCTTGCTTGAAAGATCCACAACCTGGATAACAATAGCTTCACTGATCACTCTCCTTTGGCTGGCTGTTAGTTTCCTCCAAGATCATAAGTTTCATATGTTCAGTTCTTCCCCCTTTCCACCGTCATAGAGGCTGTTTATATAGGTTGGGAAAGGCCTAACCTCTTGAGTTATGTTTAGAACCAGTTAGGAACCATCTCCTTGGATCAGGGATCTTTGATGAAACCAATAATTCGAGCACAACTGCCTTCTAATCTCGAATGTTCTCCTCCTCATTCGACTCAAAGGGCTAACAAATTGACCCAGAATAGGGAGTGCTCCCCCAAAAGGGGTATCAGAGCGTTACAACACTCCTGATGTGCCTTGGGAAAGCACCAGCGCTCTTAAGGTGAGAAGCACTCCTCCAGAAGGGCTGAAGAGTGTTATAACACTTCTGGATCATGGTAGAGGAGCTCCAGCGCTTCTCCAGCTGTATTAGAGGAGTGTTCCCCTTCCAAACCACTGTTTCAGGGCTTCTTTCAGGTGTTAAGAGTTCTGTGATTCCAGTAGATCAGTTCTTGCTCTTCAAATCAGCCATATGAGGTGTCATAAGTGCTTCTTTAGTGTYGTTACCACGACATTATGTCCGAACATCATTTACGACACTAGTGGTCAACTTGCGACACTTGCGACAACTGATAGGGACAATGCGACACTTATCCATCTGAGCAATTTTGACGTGTAATAGAATGCCCCCCAAAGTATGAAGTCAGAAGATGCGAACTGATGACTGAAATGCTTTGTAGACGCTCAAGAAAGGGTATGGACTCGGAGAACCTAACAAAAGCTGCACATCAACATCCAACAAATATCATGACATATTTCAAAACCCAAGCCAAGCATACCTATGCTTGGGTGATCAAGATTTGCAAGATATGGCCGCCACAAAATAGACTGCAGATCCATAATCGTATTGGTAGAAACAGGTATAGCCACCGAAGATACACTGTGGATCTATACTATGATGACTCATACTGATCATAGCCACAAATAATACACAGTGGATCTACGAGATGACAAAACATAGCCACGACCAATACAAAGTGCATCTATGTAACAATGTATGTGTTCTTTGTCCAGAACTCCTTCGCAACCTGGGCGAAACATATATCAAGGTGAATTACTCCACCCAGGGTATTCTAACCAATCCTCGTGCGATACGATTCTAACCATGTGAATAGATGTTTCGGCGTCGAACACGGCAGAAACCACTTGATTACCGGTCAATAAGGTAAACCGTTAAAAAGTGCGAGGGAAACCATCGTTAATGTCAATGGTTCCCAAGGTATCTTAGTACATTCCACCAAACGTGAATAGATGAGCTAAAGTCGAACATTCATGGAATCATTCGATCAGAGGTCAATGATGTAAACCCGCTGTCAAACGTGAGGAGGCCTGCAATTGAGGCATGCAGGTCCCAAAGTACTAAATAGTTTCTAAGTCTAGTTCCCGGATAATGTGTTGAAGTCGACAGGAATAGACTCATCGAGGGAGGGCCTTGATGTATCCCCCATCAACGACATGAAACAGATATAGAGATGTAGTTGGTAGATCAAACGGAGATGGAATGACACAGGTTTTGAGGCAAGATATTTGTGGTGGATGACTCTCGAGGCGGATACTTCCCTTGAACACTGAGGCACAACAGCAAAACATGACATGGACCAAACTGAGCAATGGATACTATGACTTGCGTCGGGTGACCCAAAGGAGTGAAAGGAAACTCAAATGGATTGGCTCAGTGCAGAGGTTCAGTGAATTATGATATGTGCAAAGTGACAAAGTGGCGTGTTCAAGGGCGACTCTAAGAATTGCTAGATGGTATTCTCAAGAGACTGCTTGGCTTGCTCCTTTCAATTTTTCTCCCATTCAGATAGATGAGTACCTCTTTTTGATTTAACGAGCTCGAGGAGGATAACACATGCTCGATATAACTCACCTTCGGTGAGTTCCTCTTCCCTTTTCTAACGAACCGGAAGAAGTAAGGGTTCGGCCCCGTATGGGTCTGTCAATGTGTTCTTTAACGAGTCCAAAGACAGAAAACTCGAAGGTTTTTTGGGATTATAGAGTTTGGAAAAACACTTAAAAGAGAACTCTCTCAGTTCATTTTTCATATGATAGTCCGTCGAGACCGAAAAAGGGTTAAATTATCTCTCGAAAGACGCCCTTTCTAACCTTTTAACGAGTGTGAAAGGCAGCAAGATCACTCGACAATCTTTTCATATTTAGAGAGTCTGAAAAGGGTTTAAAGGAGACTCTAGGGGGGTTCCTTTTTCGTGTGATCGTATCCGTATGGGTCCGAAAAAGAGATAAAACTTTACCCGGTTG